>JADDOH010007208.1:0-78689 GCA_016648135.1 Agrypnia vestita | reverse complement strand
AAATGTTTGCTGCGGGCCAATTAAGTTCGTGATATTTAGCCCTTCCGCCTCAGTTTATGGATCCAACTAGAGGCGGGCTGGTGGGCCGCGAACGCCTAAAATTGTCATTCAAAAGATTTTAATTAAAATAAACAACGCGGACTGATTACGACGCAAGAAATGCGTGCGATAACAGCCGATATCGAGAATTTCATCTCGCGAACAGCACTGAGCTGAATAAAAATGACGTGGTCGCGGGCCGCTCGATTGTGGGAGCGCCCGTCTTTGCGGTTTTTTAGAACCAAAGTCCTGCGAACGACGATCTAGAAAAGGTCGAGGCCCGTTTGGCAGTCGATTCGTAAGGGATCACGACGGCGGCACGCGTGAATTCAGACGACGTGCACGCTGATAAAATTATTTGATAAAAATTATTTTGCCACCACAAGGCGTAGAACCGATTGGTTCTAGAAAAATGATCTCCTAAGTAAAAAGGATGACACATATCTGCCACCGAGTCTGCAGTGCGCTCTCAATCGCCTGAAAGGGATTGAACGCAAAATAAAAAGACCGGGCCTATGCGATTGCATATAGGCTAAAATTAAAATATTTAATGAATTTAATATATGGTATGGAATACAACCGGAATTATGCATGCGTGCTGAAGGATCAAGAGGTGGCCGCGCTGGGCGACCACCAGTGGTATTTACTACATTTACAATTTTGAATCCACAAAAAACCGGAACAAGTACATATAGTGTTTGACGCGGCGAGGAGATACAGATGCGAAATATTTTTTCGGTCTTCGTTAGAAAAAAAAATGCGCCCGCCGCGGATAAACAAGCTGTTTTTAAGAGCGAAAAATGCTCAATTGTTTTATTGAGAGAACCGGACTGCGAACCGAAAATATACTGAATGATGTCAATGATTTTCGGCGCGACGTGTTTTCCAACCTGTGCCCAATACATCAGGAACCGAATAGCTGACGTCAGTGCGGCGTACTATCCGGCGGCTGCGGCCGTGATACGGGAGAAATTTTATATGTACGAGCTACTGGATGTAGTAGACACAACCGAGGAGACAGTACCCCGAGTCCGAGAAGTGACTGAAATACTGAGTAGGGGCGAGATGTAACTAGAAAATTGGGCATCCGACGACCCCGCCGTGCTAGAGCACATAGCACCGCGTTTGAGGACCATCAAACAGGTCCATATAATAGGCCCCGACACTACGACGGAATGTGTGTTAGGTGTTATGTGGGACCAAATTAAAATTTATATTTATAAATAATTGCCGAGAGCGCAATATAACATCTATAGTGCTGATTTACCGGCCGCTGAAATATATGAGGTGGAGCTCGTCTGGGTCTTACAAGCCCAGGCGGACGCCTTTGGCCAAGAATTGGTATTTTTTCGACGGGGGGAGACCCCACCCCGCAATGGACGACTGTACACGGTGACGTCACATTTAGATTCACATGGAAGAGTGAGAATGGTTCGCGGCTGGCGGCGACCGCCGCGGAAATACCTGCCGGCCTAAGAGAGCCGATTGTTTAGACGGTGGACATCCGTATACACTCTTTCTGATACAGCATCATCACAAGAAAAATAATCACCCGGGACCGGAAGTCACCGAGGGCGATATGCGTGAGGAATCATTTTGTGTTTCGGATGCGATCCTACAACGCAAACCTGCCGCAGACGGCCAAGTGCGCAAGGGGCGCATAAGGACCGCTACGGGCGATTACGTCCGGCCGGTCACGAAGATTATCGTCCTACCAACCGAGCCGGAACCAGAGCAGAGAAATGACTACTTAGATGACATCAGCCGGTCATTCCCAATCCCATGCTGCCTTCAAGATTCGGATAAACCGAATGGGGGGAGTGTTTCGCATGGGATATGGTCCCGCGATACTTAAAAAATTATGCCTGCGAAATTCCAGACAGAGAGCACAAAATAATGTCAATGAAGGTACTACAGGTAGCAAACCCGCGGCTTCGCCGACACCAAGGCGCCGAGGCGATTATGCGACCCTGACGGCGGCGGGCCCAAGCTATCACTATTTTGGACTGCGAGCACGCGGAGGATCTCCCGCTATGCGATAATTTACGCCACAATATGAGACCTTTTTGACATTTTTTAGATTGAATTAAATATTATATAGGTGAACATTTTGATAGGAAAATATTTTTATAAACTACTGAATGCCCTGGTTATTACTATATATGTGTACACTGTCTGGAATTTGTGTAAGATGTCATTCCATATTTTATCTCTGCCTTTTTGTCAATATTGTATACCTAATCTGCTTTATGTCTTGATAATTTTGTGCTGTAACCATGTATAATCCTATATCGTTTGAGGCCTCAACGAAACTGTATGATTTTCTGTATTATTTATTATCTTTATGCCCATAATTTTATGTATGTCTTTGTTAGATTTAAGTATTTCTTATGTTTGTATTTTGTGTTTTTGAAAAATAAACTGACTGGGTTTTGGCGGTCTTATTAATTCTGAATACTGACGGGAGATAACAGGGATTGTGCATATAGACAACCCGCGAGACGCGCATCTCATTGTTGGAAGATGACGACGATCTCGCGGATTACAAATAACATTAAATATATACATTTTTTACATTTCTTTTTCTAACTGCGCAATAGATTGGCAGGTAGCCGTCTGAAAGGGAGCCCGAAACAGCGCGCGCACCCCTCACGCGGCATCCAATACGGTGAAGCTGGGTTTATGGACCACACGCCGGCGTCCCGTGAAGGGCGTCCGGGCCGTAATACGAAAAAATTCGCGAGATGAATTTTTTAAAAAATGCACAAAACCTGGCATGTCGTATACCGTTGGATTCGGCATGTCATTTCCTGTCAGGATTCACTAAAAAATAAACAATCGGATTGGTTTTGAGGGAGATATGTCGAGAGATAAGATTCGACCCTTTTGAGGCGAATTACGGTCGCTGACACATCCGGACACATTAGTCATAATTAAATTCATATGCGGATGTGTCAGACGCCCAAAATGATATAATTTATATATATGTACCTCTCTCCAAACGAGAGCAATCTTAGATAGACGAGCCAAACGCGCCGTCTAAGCACTACAGCGGCACGGTATTACACGCGCCTGCGACTCTTTTCCGTGCGGATGCAAGTGGTCCATCACTCTCCGCTACTGCACCATCTCGAGATTTATCTCCCCCCCAAGACTAATCCTATTATGACCGTTAAAATCCCGTTATGTCTATTTTTTTGGTATAAATAAAGGAAGGTGAAATGGACCAGGCAGTGTGAAATTCTCGCTTTTTCTTGTGCTTTATCGGTCGTAATGTCCGTCACTCTCCTGGTTCAGTGCACCGTTTTGTATAGTCTGAACCTGTGTTTTATTTAAAATCTCTTTCCTATTCAGTAAAATGTGATAAAAGTGTAGAAATATAAATTTTGCAATTTTTCAAATATTTTTAAATATTTTAAATTTTTAAAATTTTTAATTTTTTAATTTTTTAATTAATTAATTATTGATTAAAATCTCGCAAAACTCGCGTGTCCGCGGCCAGGCATCGGATCGTGCAACCTCCCTATTTTACAAATCTACTAAATCGTTGCCGTTCGCCATTTTGTGTGGAACATCCATCGTACGAAATCGTAAAAATTTCCGAACAAATCCGGATCGTGTCGGACGTCGCATCTATATGTGCGTACACGCACTAATAAATCGTGTACAGTGTGCGATGTTCAATACTACTTCGAAGGTCAGGAATGTACTTGCGTATTCGAACGTATACGTACTACTCAATTTCGTACGAAAACGCATCCAGTGTGCGGCCAGCGTAATGAGCGCGAATCGACATTTTTTCCGCTTTCAAAACATATGAAATCCATACTGTTATTTAGAAATACTAAAATACTTATTATTGTACAAAAAACGCTCATCAGACCAGTGCTTATATGCGCAACTTTTCTATTCAAAATAATTAATAGTAACAGATTGGATGCACCTGACCTTCTATCCCTTAATACAATCAACGTGCCACAAAGGCACACCCGTTCCCAAAATACTTATTTCTGCAACAAAACGAATACTGCGCACTTCCAACACTGTACGATTAACAGATTACTTACACTAGGGAACGAATACGCACACATATCGGATATCTTCAGTGTTACATTAGAGTGCTACCGTACTCATCTCAATAAATACTTCTTAGAGAAATAAGGCAGTCCATTTTAGTTTCTAACTCGGTTGCTTCATAATTTCATAAATTGTAATTAATTCACCGTTTAACTTTTTGATACTATTGATAATGTATATTATTTCTTTTTTATACTTGTACTATTTTATATTTACTCTGTATTTAAATTTTACATCTTTGTTATTTTATTCTGACTTTTGTCACTATTACGCTTTTTATATTTACTCTGTATTTTATATCTTTTATCTTTGTTATCTTATACTTACTTTTATTTACTTTCTCAATTTATATTATAAATTATTTTTTCATTTTATATCATAAATTACTTTGTCACTTTATATTATAAGATGTATTTTGTGTAACATAAAATTACTTATTAGAGAAATAAGGCAGTCCATTTTAGTTTCTAACTCTGTTGCTACATAATTTCATAAATTGTAATTAATTCTCATTTGTTAACTTTTTTATACTATTGAATATATATTACTTCTTCTTAATACTTTTGTTATTGTATATTTACTCTGTAATTATTATTTTTTTAATCTCTGTTATTTTATGCTTACTTTTAACATTATTGTTATTTTATATTAACTCTGTATTCTACATATTTTATCTTTATTATCTTATGCTTACTTTTACTTACTCTCATTTTATATTATAAGGTAATTAGTACAACATCAAATTACTGTAATAGATTTTCTAACCGTTGAAATAAATAAATAAATAAATAAATAACTTAGACATGGGTATTGACTAGAAGGAACGAGCGAGCACTAGAAGTTTTTGAAAATAAAATTTTAAGGCGTATCTTTGGACCGGTTCTAGATAATAGACTTTGTCGCAGGCGTTACAACAATGAGCTCTATACTTTGTTTAAGGAGCTAAGGTGTGACTAAATATATACATAATATAAATTGGGAAGACTTTGACTGGCCAAGTCATGTGGACAGAATGACTGAGCAACAAACACCGAAGTCCTTGCTGAATACAAGACCAATAGGGCGAAGGAGCTTAGCAAGGCCAAAACTGCGATGGTGTAATAACGTATCGAAAACTTAATTTTAATAACCCAAAATATATTAATAGGGCAGCATAAAACCACAATTTTTTGTAAAATATAATAATAGAGCAGCACAAAGTACATTTTTTGTAGGAATAAAATACTCTAATAAACAACCTGCGATATTAAAAAAAAATTATTCTAAAATAGATGTCATTCCTCTGAGGAAAAAATAAAAAGAAAGTCGTACAAGACAAATAAACAGAGGACTCGCCAGTACGGAAATTTACTGTTGGAAGATATAAACTACGGTAGAGATTAAGGTAATGACGTTACAGGTAAGGATTTAAAAACTATATAAACTGGATTGTAAACGAAAATAGCTCGTAAAAGGAAAACCACCGCACAACAGTCGCACCCCGCGGGGAGGTCCTCTAAGGATTTCCCAGCGAGAGACCCACACCCTAATAGAATAGATCTGAAGCACGTTAAGTTGTTTAAGAACTCCACCTATTCCTCTTCTCAGATCCTCCCGACAATCGTTTAGAACGGGGCATTCTTTCAGTAGGGTCTGCCTCACGCGGCTGCATGCACACCCTTTGCGGGTCACTAGAAAGTCCCAAGTCAAAAAGTTTGCTTTTGAACTCACCGTTACCCGAAACCATCTGCACTCCGAAATGATCCAACACCGGAGGATCACCTCCTCCCCTATCTTGAACGGATGCAGTGGGAAGGAAGGAATCAGTCTTTTCATCATCATCGAGACTACAGTCTATTGAGGAGTAGGAGTCAGTCTGTTGGGAGTACACCACTATATGATCAGTGACAGTGTTGAGTTTGATCTGCGCTTCAATTTAGACAGATTCCTGGCGCGTCGTCCGCCGTGAGCAACTGTGACGCAGGGCAGCAGGAGATCATCGAACAAGACGGGCCACAGTGTTTGTCCAAGGACCGAGCCCTGTGGGCAGCCCATATTCAGTTCCTTCTGTGTGTAGTTTTCTGGGATATTCTACGGTATATATCTGACATCTCTGATGATGGACCCTGCAATGGGATCCGAAACTTCAGCCAGAGAAGTCAGATATATATGGCAGAATATCCCAGAAAACTACACACAGAAGATTCTGAACGGCCGTGAAAACATGAGAACATTACCATATTCAGTTCTCTGGTGGTCGAAAATTTCCCGTAGGTACAAAGAAATCTGGCAGAAAAAAAAATCTTTTTATCAAAGTTGTTATCATTTTATTTGACTTGTATTAAAGCGATTGAATTTTTACAAATGATATGTTTATGTTATGTTTATGTTAATTTATATAGCGCCATTTTTGCGTAAGAGACGCTTCAAGGGCACTTTACAGGTGCTTACTTTAATGAAAGTTCAATATGTTATAGAAGATAACACAAAAATATTGAGAAAGTCGGTTATCTCCATATTAATGAACATTTTCGATTCATAATTAAGTCAGGAATCTACTTATACAGAATTGTGGTCTAGCTCTATTACACCTGGATGTATCCTTTTTATCGCATAATGTTATAAATTTTTTCTTTATTTTAATGGCGAGATATGAAAATGATATCAACAGCGATAATAAAATAAAACTGTGCAATTAAAGATAGGTGAATCATTAGATTAAATCTGGATGTATAAGTACACACTCACACAAATAGTTCAGTTTCTCTTTGTTCTTGATGTCTGACTGGCTTTATTATTTTCCGCATGAATGCACAGAGCACCTTGATCTCAATAATTCATGGTCTTGACCTCATCAATCTAGTAGAAGTTCAGCAGCGCATTACAGACCATCTGTCGACGATTATTGACAACAACACAAACTATCCTTTACTTTTAGCAAGGTACCACGGATATGTATTTAATATATCCGTGGTACCTACCTTGACAATTTAACTAGGGATGTTACGGAGCTTCGACTCTGATTCCGAAAGGTCGGAACTTCCGATTGACTTGCACCTCCGGTTCCGATTTCGGTTCCGATAAATTGAAATTGGAAGTTATATCGAAGGAGATCGAAGCACTGCCCGCCAGTAGTATTTGTCGTCTCCACCAAGCTCAGTGGCAAGCGAGCAACTTTTTAGTAGTGCTAGCCTAATCTATGACCCGTTGAGAAATAGATTGGACGGAGATAAAGTTGCGAAGCTTTTGTTCATTTAATACAATTCGCTTCTTTTGGAGTCAGTTCATTTGATCTAATTTACTACTAGTACTGTTTAAGATTTAAGAAAATTCGATTATTTTTATTTTTAACACCAAGGTAGGTGTATTGTTTTTTAAGCCAATATAAATGAAACTAATGAATAATAATGTTTATAATTTTACTTTATAAGACCTGCCTTTAACATATTTCTCTTCTGCCTCTGCCTTCGACTCCGATTCCAGTTCCGGTTCCGATTCCGAATTCGGTTCCGTAAAGCAACCTCCGTAATATCCCTGATTTTAACCCTTAAAAATAAATTTTATAAAAAATATTTTATTTTGATATCCATACGGAAAGTCTGTAAATGCGGTGAAGCTTCGCCCGATCCGATGATGGTGACATGACTATTACGCCATGGCGGCGTTACCTCTTATCCCTCGCTAGAATCCCCTTTGCTCTCGGTCGTCGCCTTTCGTCATGTTCTGGAACTTTCACAATTTCCAGGCGATGACGAGTCAGCAGTATGTTTAGAGGGAAATGACAAACCGCGGTGGCCGTGGAATTTGCTTAGGGGACAAAATAGTCAAAAAATGCATACGCACATAATTTTTTTTACTAAATTTCATTTGTTCTTTTTCATTATAAAGTGTGGTTTTTGTGACAGTATTGCGACAAAACTTTGGAATTTTTCAATGTTGATATTAAAAATTAATGAAATCTATCAAAGATTTGCTCTACTCCAAACCCACAAAATGCACTTCAGCGTTAATGCGTCGCCGAGAAGCTGTTGTAGTGATGGACATTCTGACTTTCAGACGTATTCTGAAAATAACAAGATTGTTCTTTCAGTGGTTGTTATCCCAATGCTCAAAAATATACAATACGTAGATTTACGACAGTCCGCTTTATTCGATTATTATTATCCCAATAACTTAATTAATTTACGACATTTGCAATTTTAGATAAGACCCCTGGAAAGTATTCGTGAATCTACATGGTCTAACTAGTGTGATATGTTGATTGAGAAGGATGTGGATTATAAGGGCTTCATAAATATTGTTAGATATTAAAAATCAGATATTAAATTAGACAGGAAGCAAAAATTGCATCCTGTGTTTTTATTTCTACATATACGATGGTACAATAATACTTTTCAACAGACGTGCAGTAATGGCGTATAAATAATTTAAAATTACAATAGGTACATCAATATTTTGTAATGGCGTATAAATAATTTAAAATTACAATAGGTACATCAATATTTTGTTACACATGATACCTACGTTGATTGTAATGTCGAACCTCCAAGATGTCTGGATGTTCGTAAAAAAAGACCTGTTTATTTGATGTCGAAGCAATATTTGTCATCATGCAAACCAGTCATTGCAATTTGGAGTTTTGTCTAAAATATAAGTTTTTGATGAATATTATATAAAATAAGTACTAATATTATTTTAAAAATTGGTAGAAATCAGTTTGTTTCACACGCATCTACTAATTTCTTCATCCAAAGAGTTCAAATATTAAATTAAAGCCTATATTTTCATCACAATGGTGGAAATATTGACATTTGACAGACGTCTTGACATTTATCTATTTCTTCATACGGCCCAGCACCTCTCAATTAAAAGTGGACGTGAGTTATTCAAGATTTAAATCAAAATTAAAAACCCACTCGAGAAAACCAACAGCAGTAAGAATCCATTCCGCACGAGGATTTGTATTAATAATGGTAATCCTGTATAAGGTGATACAACGTGGATTGTTAGTTTTATAGGTGTCATTGTTCTGTAATATTCGATGCAATTTTTTTATTTTATTTATTTATTTAATTAATAATATATATAATATTTTATTACAAAGATACCTTGAAAATATTTACATTATTTTTTTAAATATATATATCTCACCAAAAAGAATTACGATTCTTGTGTGTGGTGAGGGATAACCACTTACAATCATATATGTATGTAATCTAATTTATCAGACAATGTGAAAGGTAATATATTATTCATCTAATATGTCAAAAATCTTAATTAATAATACAATACAGTCAAGTAAATAATAATATAGAATAAGTAGTCAAAAGAGACCAAACTCAATCACAAAAGACAATCCTACAATAAATGACATAATGCTCCCAATTTAAACGCGAGAAATTGTTTCTCATCTAAATTGTTTGCTTGTTAGGAACCATAATCAATTATAATTTTTGCAATAAAATCTTCAAAATTGATGGAATGAAAGTATGTGTAATAAAAAAAGGAAACAATTTTTTTTTACTAATTTTTTTTTTGACTCGAGCTCTGGCTATTGACCAACAGTGCAACAGCCCAGTATGGGCCCAGGCTTCCTCGAGTAGCTGTCGCTATCGTGATAATATGTCCTCTCCGATACCCAGTTTTAACACTTCACGATAGTGTTGACGAACGCGACACTAGACAATGGAATATCTTTAACCGGTTAAACAAGTTTACAAAGAAATAACACCGTGAAACATTATGCAATGTTTACAATTAGTTAACATAACAATACGGGTTGTACGTCAGGGCTGGCGCGCCCATTTAGCTAGTCTAGGCGATCACCGCCAGGTAGTGAACACAAGTGAGAATTTTGAGTTAGAACTTGATACAACTAAAACAAAATACATGCTGTTTCGTGACCGCTGCGTGCGGGCCGCGCAATGATTTTGATTGGTTGGGTCTGGCACCCGATGTATTCTACGCCAACCGCTGCGCGCTGGCCAGGATTCAAACTTTTGACAATCCGTCCAGTGACAGATGAAAGCGTGTCGGTGTCCTTTTCTGTGAGAACCGACATTCTTCTTCGTGTGGCATACGAATCCGACGAAGAATCAGTTCAAATTAGCCTTCCGGAAGAGACAGATCGACCTGTTCCGGATTCGACAAAGCCAGAAAAATTGAGGATTGAATCGGCACTCGACGTACCAGGAAAGCTGTAAGTACAATTTGTCCACTGTGGATTATAGCTAGCGTTGGCCTGGTGTATCTCGAGTGTCAGAATATTATGAATCATTATCGGCGGAGATTGGGAAGGAAATTATTTTTTTCCTAATTCCCGACCCGCGTGCAATAGTGGCGATCCGTCCGTCATGGTACACATGCTCATAAGCAAAAATAACGCAATCTACGAAACGAACGAAATAAGAGAAGTTACAAAGTATTGTATACATGGGCTGCAATGGAAATGAAAGATAGGATCCTTCTATGTAAATCAAATACCGCATTGAGCAAGTTGGTGCAACCTTTATCCGCATGAAAAATCGATATTTGGCCAATTTTTGGAGTGTTTTTGTCACCAATTGCTAAAATTCCAGTAATTTCTAATTTGTTTGTTAAAAATAATCTTGTAATCCGAAAAAAGCTTTTAAAAGCGTGTCCTCAATTTTTTTGAATTGCTTATTACTTACAATTTTAAAACGTTAGTAATAAAACAAATCCAAGTGCGACACAAAACATAATGCCCGGTGTACACATTCGAAATAAGCGTAAAAAAACGTCAAGTGGTTTGTTGCATTTCTGTCTGGCGTGAATGTAAATTTTTGGCAGGTTATGGTTGTGTTAGAGAGGATTCCCACACTTTTGTGTCAGCGTGTGGTGTATGTTTATGTGCATGAGATGTCTACAGTAGAGGCAGTGACGAGCAAATGAATACAGGGTTAAAAGTGATACTCACTGTTTAATGTTCGATTTATTGTAACAATTTACATGTCGTGTTATGCACAGGAATATCACTTGCGTATACTACGACGGCAGAATGTTTGTCCCCGTAGCAAATTGGGGGCGATCAGCCGAATCGAGCTCTGATTGGTGTAAGCTAGTAGGATGTAGGCTAGACGCGTATAGTCCATGAACCCGACTACGATCAACCATGACCCATCTGTTTACCGAATGAAACATATTTTTTAGCAATCATCATACATACATAGGTTGCCTGATGAAATTAAATCAAGCCTGCCTTTGACTATTATTATATTATATAATTAAGTGAAGCCTGGAGCTGGCAGAAGAGGAACAAAAGTAGACTGAATATAGTGGAGATGAGATCCCTCAGACATATGTACGTCAAATCCATTTATGATACAGTAAACAATGAAGATATTCGTATTAGGGATGAATGTAAAGCTGATCTTAGCATAATCATTTCATCATGAGAATGTCTAAAGATTTTAAGTGTGTAAAGACATTGAAAGTACTTTACTGCACTTTTGTCAGAAGCAAACTCGAGTATGCAACGCAAGTATGGAACCCCCAGTATATGATCTATGTAAATCGCTTGGAACAAATTCAAAAAAAAATTATTCGTTTTCTCAACTTTAAATTCAATTGTGTTTCTGACGATTATGACAGTTCATGCAAAAAATATCACATCCTACCTTTATACAGACGTCGGGAAATAGGTGATTTGATGTACCTACTAAAAATTGTATCAGGCAACGTCGACTGTCCTGAACTATTAAATAGACTAAAATTCCATGTTCCCTGTAGATCTCGTAGACACAATCCAGTCTTTCACATTGATTTTACCTCATCCAACTATCGTCGTAATTCATATTACTTGAGGGTATGCGATGCATTCAATAAACTGATAAGATTATTGGATATTGATCTGTTCGAGTGCAGCCACACAAGATTAAGAAAAATTTTGAGTGCTGAATTTTTTTCCACGTAATAATTAAGTTCCTTTTTCTCTTGTTTAAATTTTTTATTGTTTCTTTCTATATAATTAATATGCCTTAGTATATCATAAATATTTATCATTACTGACATATTTCTGTTTGTTTAAATTTTTTATTCTTTCTTTCTATATAATTAATATGCCTTAGTATATCATAAATATTTATCATTACTGACATATTTCTGTTGTTTAAACTTTTTATTCTTTCTTTCTATATAATTAATATGCCTTAGTATATCATAAATATTTATCATTACTGACATATGTTTGTTTAAATTTTTTATTATTTCTTTCTATATAATTAATATGCCTTAGTATATCATAAATGTTTATCATTACTGACATATTTCTGTTTGTTTAAATTTTTTATTCTTTCTTTCTATATAATTGATATGCCTTAGTATATCATAAATATTTATCACTACTGACATATTTCTGTTTGTTTAAATTTTTTATTCTTTCTTTCTATATAATAAATATGCCTTAGTATATCATAAATATTTATCATTACTGAAATATTTCTAAATGTGGAGACCTGTAATTGGCCATCTATATTGTATCAATGTTTTCTATGCTTTTTTTGTGCTGTTGGTCTTCCATAAACATTAAATAAATAAATAAATAAATAATTGATAGAATTAAAAAAAGGGTCGCTCAGTGGTTTGGGCATGTTAAGCTAATGAATGAGTAAAGCATGGTAAGAACGATATATAACGCGAGTATTGAGGGTGCCAGAAGAGAGGGCGACCGCGGAAGACGTGGCACTACCAGATTAACCAGATACTAGAAGATGGTCTCATTAGAAGCCTCAACAACCGTCCAGCTTGCATGCGAAGATGTATGGCGCTCTATCTTCTCTGCTTACCCCCACGTGAAGGTAAGTAAGTAAGTAAGGGGAAACGGCGTGATGGTAAGTAACGGTTGGGTTGTCCCTTTTCTTTTTGCTTGCCTTTTCTGTTCCCCACTACAGAGTTGTCAGGTATAAATAGGTGAATTTTTAATATATATTTACACTAATCTGTTTTCTTATTGAAATTCATATTGAAATACAATACGTTCCCGACCGACGCAACTATGTTTCTTTCGAGCACAGATATCGCTTACTCATACCGTCATAATCGCAGATAACGACTGATTTTTCTCAAGTTTGCAAGAGAGCAGTTTGAAGTCTTATTTACATAAAGACACTTTGTGTCATAGCTCGATAACTACAAAAGATTTTCCTTTGAAACTTACACATGCTGCATTGTTCTACGATCGCAAATCAGAACCGTCGCTATACCGACTTCGTATAACGACGGTTAAATTAATGAGAAAAAAACTAACCCATAAAAACCAAGTATTTATTATACTCCCTCTCCCATTGAAACAGATTTCGCGCCTGCTCCACGCGTCGGACTCGGAAATTAAACAATATATAAATCGTTAAAATTTCGAAAAATCCAAAATTATACTATAATTATTAAAAAATTTTAAACGAAAATTTTTTAACTCGTTTTTTCATCGCCATGAGTCTGCCTGCAAAGTTTCAGCATGATTGGATCGCGGGAAAAGGGTTAAAAATCGATACAAAGTTTTTTGGCAGACAAGCAGACAAGCTGACAAACAGACGCTACGAGTTAAAAGAAAGGGACTAAAAATACACTTTTTATATACCATTACATGGCTTCTTTTTTTCACTGTATAACGATTCAATATACACTGAAACGTATCTCTACGTAGCACATTTTTGAAGTGCCCTGAGTGATAGCTTGACTTGTATCTTGGCTTATAAACAATTTTCTGGTTTGTGATCACAACGCAACACATCAGCCCTGATGATGGACTCTGCAGTGGGATCCGCCGGCCAGAAAGGTCGTAGAAACACGGCGGAACATCCCAGAAAACTCAAACCAGATTCTGAACGGCCGTGAAAACAAACATCCATCTAGAAATACTGCACGCAATACCCTATCTCCGGTCCTGCGCATTGTGCACGAAGATAGAGGTCCAATCCCAGTACTCGTCTGAATATCCCATCATTAAAGCATTTAGCTTCCATTACGAGATTATCTCCTTTCTCGTGACCGGGCCGGTAGCCAGTATCCCCTCGTGGTCTGCTGCGAGCCTGGCGTGCAATTTTCCAATCAACTGCTGCCTTGATTATTTGCTATCTGGTATCAAGTTTGAACGAAACATAGTTCAAAAAAAAAGTAAGCCATAAAAACCAAGTTTTTATTATACTCACTTTCTTTGTAAAATATAACAACAATTAAAGACGAATTAAAACATATAACATAACACTAAACTTACAGTTATTTAATATATTTCTAAAATGTCAGATGTTTTGAGCTTTGATAAGACACTTCATGCTTTGAAGATTAAATTCTAAAAACATTTGTCAGTCAATTTAAATTTTCGACACTCGTAGTGGAGTACCTATTGTGTATACCGACGGAGTAATTCAAATTTAGAGAATATTCCGCGACGTTATCGGGCCGCCGTTGCTAATCAAATTTTTCTAATGATTCCAATTTGAAAAAACCAATAAAATCTCTAAAAATCCGAAATTATACTATACTTATTAATTTTTTTTAACTAAAATTTGATAGATCTTCTTGATCGTCGCCACGAGTCTACTTGCCAAATTTCAGCTCAATTGGATCACGGGAAAGGGGTCAAAAATCGATCCAAATTTTTTGTTGACGGCAAGCAAGCAGGCGCCACGAGTTAATATAAAGGGAGTAAAAATTAGTAACCCATCGCTACAAAGATTAGTGTAACGATTTTATATGGAATCTTAGTGCGGTGTAATTATTTTTTTTCCCGGGGACATCATTAAACAAGATATACAGGGTTATTTGGAAAACATTAATAACCTCGCAGGACTATTCCTGCCTTGATTATGAGTCAAAAGTGTTCAAACAGCCATGACCTAATAGTTATGGAGTTTCGCGTTTTTTTTTCAATATTTCTATCTTATTTCTTACAAAACGTTGAACAATCATTACAGTAACTTATGTCGATTAGGAAAACTTCATTCGTTTCAATACAAGTTAAATAAAATGATGAAAACCTCAAATTCCAATTGGAAAATATTCCTATTGGAATTTTTTCAGAGTTTTTATTATTTTATTTAACTTTTATTGAAACGAATGAATTTTTCATATTCTGATAGTCCAACGTTTTACAAAAAATAAGTAAGAAATATTGAAAAAAAAATGCAAACTTTGATGCCGCCTATATACATAATTATTATTGATAGCTTGAACATTTTCGAGTCATAATCATGGCAGGAATATAGTCCTGCGAGGTTAATAATGTTTTCCAAATAACCCTGTATACATTATTTTTTAACACCACGATTATTCAATAGGTCGTTTATGATTCTGATAGATAATCCCAGTGTGATGTTAAAGTACAATGCAAAAACATTTTCTGACACTAAGAAAAATTTAGTAGGGAATGAATTTTTAATATTCGATATCAATTACCATAAACATAGTCCAACATTTTACAAAAAATAAGTCAGTAATATTGAAAAAAAAATACAAACTTAGATGTCGCATATCTCCATAACTATTGATATTAGGTCATTGGTTGCTGGAACATTTTCGATTTATAATGAAAGCAGGAATATAGTCTTGCGAGGTTATCAATGTTTTCCAAATAACCCTGCAGAAATGAATAGTGAATTGACACTTACCTAATTCCCAGGACCGTTTTATGAGCGAAAGCCCCCACATCGGTTCTACTCATACGTCGCCAGGTTGAAATTTTGTTCAGTCATTTCTTATTATTGCACTGTTCTTTAATTCTCACTAATTAAGGTTGTTTCTAATGGTTTGATCACGTTTTAGTTTTAGTAAACTCGGTTCAATTTTCGCAATTTTTTTCCTACCGCCCTGGATAATCGAGACTCTTTATTATAGTATTAGATTTTTATTCCTTTAAAATAAGAAAAAATAAAAAAAAAGGTTCTATCTTAGTTATCGTCTTAAAAAATGTAGTCGAGCATATTCATAAATTCTGATATAAATGAATAATAAAATCCCATATAAATATATTTCCGATTGCCCGTGTCCCTTCAAGGCATCTCCAGACCTTTCCAGACAGATCAGGAAAGCTCTGAATTATTCAATGAAATGTCTTTTTACCGTAGCAACATCTTGTTGTTTCAGGGGCACGATATATTATTTTATTTTTATCGAAACACTGACAGAATACTGGAAAAAATACTTAAACAATGCATTATTTATTTCAAACTTAGATAGTACGTATGTCTTTGGCCTGCCCTAGTAACATGCTTTATCAACGCAGCGCGATATGTACAAATATGTAAATAAAGAATTTATTTCACGTGTTCTGTGGTTTCCGGTTATTGTCAAGAAAATGGATGCTGTATTATGAAATGATGATTGCATATCTGCAAGAATATGAGCGTCAATGTTAGTGTCAGCACGATACATACCACAATATAAAAGTATTGCAATAAAAATATATACAATAAATATAAACATTATACAATGAAAATACAAATATAAACGAATGGATGGGGAGACAACAACAAAATGCAGATATGGTTATACTTAAGCATATGAATAATAAAATCGAAACTGTATGTAACAATTTTGCTAAAACCTTTTCTGAAGAAATGCGTCTTATTTCCTGTTACGAATTTCCGTCCTTTTTCACTAAATCACTGCCACAGATTGCAGGAAAGCGAGAGGAAGATGTTACTCATCAAAAATGATAACTTTGTTTACTTTCACTATTGGTTTGTAAAGATTAGAACGTTTTTGATACTAAAGCATCATCTTCAGTAATGTTACTGATACTTAACTTACGGCTAAAGGACTGCGTGGTAGAGTCCGATAGGTATGTGGGCGTGGTCATTAGGCGTGAAAGAGGGGACGTAATCGATGGAGTTTGAATATTGATTACATTTACATATATCTAATAGCAACAAATTATTTTTTTATTTAAAAATATATATCAATATATTTTTAAAATGGCCTTTCACAAAGTTACACAACAAAATTTAAAAAAATTGAAAACAAAAGAACTGGAGATGCCGGGGATTGAACCCGGGGCCTTTCACATGCAAAGCGAACGCTCTACCACTGAGCTACATCCCCGTACGTTTTAGTATTCAATATTCAAATGAAAGCTATTGGTAACGCTGCATATAATTCCGTAGGTCATTAACATGCATTCATGCGCTTCAATATGCCTTAAATGCCTTGTCTCGTATTGTTATTAAATCCAGGTATGGAAGTTTATGAATGCGCGCAGTCATTTTTTAGTTTACTGCGAGATATTAGTTTTATTACCACGCGTCTGTTAGCATTACGTATTTGGTTTCGCAAGAGCTGTTTCCGAACAGTTTGGAATAGTCTGGAAGAAACTCATATGCATCAAAATACGCCTGAAGTTTCTAGAACTCTAACGGTTTTAAATTATACGGCACGGCATAGTTGTTTCGACAGCGAAGCAAGACCATAGAAGTGAAACTAGCGAAAGCGCCGACTAGTACGAAGTAAAAGCAGCCAGCGGAATAAATTAAGAGAGTACCTACCGGGCGTTTGGTAATGATTAGTGTGATAAGTCAAAGTAATAAAGTGTCCACAGACGCGCGCATATTTTAGAAGACGAGTATAACGTTTTGCACAGATCAGTGATTAGTGCCAAAGAACAGTGTTCCGGTTAAATTAATGCCCAGTAACTTTTGTGTAAAATAAAAAAACAACTTCCTATCCATCTGATCTCATTCCGTTTTCTAAATAAGTATTTCAAAATTGTTATTAATTAACTAAAATGAAAACATTGACTTCATGCTTATTAATAAAATACATACTCTGATTTAGATTTTTTAAATATTTTTAGATTTTCCTTTAAAATTTAAGTTTAATGAAAACTAAAACTAATAAGTGTATCCATCAAGTACTTTATCTTTTTTTATTTATTAACATTTATTAAATATTTAGATTTTTCTTTAATATTTCAATGTGTCCAATTGCATCCCCTTTCTAGACGTGAGCGAGTTGCCGTCTGAACGTAAATCGAATAAACATTGTACTTTCGTCACATATTTACCAGTGGCGTGCAGTGGGTATATACTTAAGTTATGCTGTGACCGACTATATACCTATATTAAAAATTATATATACGCATATAACTATAAGGGTATATACATTTTAATTTTTTTTAACTGTATATAATGAACTATTTTGAGTAGCTTCAATCCACAAAAATAACTGTACTA
This sequence comes from Agrypnia vestita, assembly GCA_016648135.1. NCBI lineage: Eukaryota > Metazoa > Arthropoda > Insecta > Trichoptera > Phryganeidae > Agrypnia > Agrypnia vestita. The sequence continues at coordinate 60,411 of JADDOH010007208.1, read as the reverse complement.
TAAAGGAAGTATTATAAACAATATTTCCTAAATAAATAAATATTTTATATATATACGGTAAAAATTTTCAATATATTTCGAAGACGATTTATATATAATTAAATCGAGAATAATACTAATTTCAGATATATGTTTCTTTTCACTAAAATAAATCAAACATTTTATAATATTATCGATGGCAATGTCGTCGTAAATAATAAGTTATTACAGAATAAAGACATATTATGATGGTATTTAGATTCACCATAGAAATGACAAATAGAATTTACACGGAAAGTTTTGGGTGGAATTTGTAAAAAATAACATTTCTGAAATGACGTGCGCGTAGTTCTCACCTGGCATAAAACCTTTCGAAGAAACACGATATTCCATGAAAAATTTACTTGTCTATTACACAAAACTCGCAGCATAGAACTAAGTAAAAATAAAAGGTTCAGGACGAGTTTTTTCGAGATCTATGGAACAAATTTGTTGGCGTAAACCATGCGCAAACAAGCGAGATAAATGAAGAATTGACATGAAGTTAGGTACAGAAAAGTCAGAAATAAAACTTCTAGCCGTAGGACGAATTACGGCTAGAATTTTAAATCGAAAAAAAAAAACAGATACGTCACGTTAAACAGAAACGTCAGAAATAAAACTTCTAACCGTAGGAAGAATTACGGCTAGAATTTTAAATCAACTTTTTCTTAAGATAAGGATTATTTAATTAATATTTGTTTCCCAGAATCTTTACTAATGCACAGCTTTTTTGCTTGTGTGCGCTACACGCCACTGATATTTACCTATTTGTAGTTAAAACAGTAAGGTTTTGATAAAAAGAGATGGCCATATATTCTTCCATTTCGAGCACCAGAGGAATACGTCGCTACGGAACTACAATCTGTGTCAAAATGTCGACTTATCTTAACTTTTGACAAATGCTTCTAATTTGAGTCGAATTATTATTTTCCGTAAAGAATTTAAGAAACATATTAATAATTCTGAACTCCTTTTTAAATCAATGCACATCATAATATGACGATCACAAAATAATTACGCCCACGTGCATATCTTGATCATTTGTATCGTGTGACACCACGTATGTCAAAATGTTTATTATTTTTACTTTCGACAAATTCTCGTATTTTATTTAAGTCAAATTATTACTTACTGTATAGATAGAATAAAAAAAACTTTTCAAATCATAGTATATACCTTAAAATTAAACGAAAAATAATTACATGATAGACGCCAATGTGCATGCGCACGGCACGCATAGTCTGTATTTTGACTCATAAAGAATCTTGCATTGTTGAAGCTGGACTAAACATAGCAAAACTGAGTTGTGACGCTTGTTCAAAGCTATAAAATGATGAAACCGTTCGATAAATTCGTATAAAACCTTATTATATGGGAGCTATCAATTGTTTTTGAGCGTATAATATAATATTAATATAAAATGTCAAATTTGGCATTGAAATACCTTTAATAGTAAATACAAGGAATATTCGGCCATATAAATACGTCCAATACGAGCCTCGGCCAACGGCATTCTGGTTTATAACAATGTCATTTTTCATACTTTGGAATTTTAATTTTAAGATAATAATTAACGTGTTTTTAATAAAATATGTTACTTTATAATAGTGTATGAAAACTCAAAGTGCGGATATAAATACAATATTATATTGTTTAAAATCAACTCTTTATATTAAAAAGCGTTTTAAAATCACCAAAAAACGTAAAAGTTTCTTGCATTTTTAAAAACCTATAACATTATTAATATTGAATGTTTATTAATTATTTTAGTACGGTTTCAAGATAATGAAGTAAGCTTTATACGTATAAAAAAATATATTATGCTTACATATATAATTATATAATATATTCAATAAAACATTGTTTCGCCTATTGTGTTCTTGAAAAATTCGAACATACTCGAAATATTCTAAAATATTTCAATAATATTCGTAATCTTGTGGTTCTAAACATAACATTAATAAATTATATATGTGGTTGAGTTCAAGCATGAATCATAAATATTCATTTATGTATTTGAGCTAAAATTATAATGTATAACGTAAAAAAACATATTATGCATACATTAGTTATAATGTGTCAATGTTAAAGTAATAATTTAAACGTTAATGAATATGAGTATTATTTTTTCTAAGAATTATGCCACCAATTTCAGTAACCAATTCTATTAAATTTTATTAGAAATAAATACTTTGTATTAATAGAAAAATCGAACTCTACGTTCAAGAAGCGAGTGTTTTAGAAATTTATTTTCGGGGTTGTCAAAAAAACAACGCAGTCATCATTTTAGTATTCAATCCAAAACAATTAATAATTTTGCCACGAGATCGTGGCTGTGGGAAGAAAACGAAACACTAACTTTAATTATTTATTACACAAAGTCAAAGACACAAATTTTATCGGAGCACTGTTCTTAAATTTACATCAATTGTTCCGTAATCCCTACGTATTATCGCTAGTCTATGGAACACTTTTTAGTACGCTGTTTCTCTCGCCTCGATCATTCTTGAGAAAATCCCTAATTTCGCGCGTAAGTACTCGCTTGCGCCGGATGTCTGTCGCTTATTTAAACTGCTGGCCACATTCGTATGGTTCGCTTCTCTGTGGTCTTCTGTGTTGCGCTGTCAAACAACAACTCTCTATTCGCCGCGCGCGCTCACTTTTTATACAAAAATGTCGGTGATGCAACGAAAACGTTCGAGTAGTTTCTCTACATTTCTAGTGATTATGAGAAAAACAAAGTTGACTATAAATTCACGTGAACCGTTCGAGAAACATCGACAATCGCAGTTACAACTGTTTTAGACTCTTGTGAGAACATGCGATTTCCGTTGAACGGATAGGGCACAAAAAGAAGAAGACTTAGGTTAGTTATAAAAAATCCCTGTCATTATAGACATTAGAGTAAAATTATATACATTGTGTGTAATTTTCTTTGCTTCTATGTTTCCATGTTTTGAATTGCATATTTTTTCAAATAATTAAATTTCTCTACTCAAATCACATTTCAGGATTGAAGCAATAATGGCCCAGCGAGTATCCTATCTGAGGTCGTAGGTAGGTATCCTTTCGCAGCAATTTGCATTCCTTTTGCAAGTAATCGTGATTCCCCCACCCTGCACTCGATCTGCTACCCTGTGGCTCATTATCAAATTAGCCAAACAGGTACTCATACATTTAATACCTCTGTAATGGACCACCGCCTCTTTCTTGTTCGAAGATCGTATGATATTTACCCGTGCACTTTTTTTAAAGAGTCTTACAGAATACTGGTGAAATTAGTGACAAGAGATCGCGGCGGAAAAGACAAATAATTAATATTTTATTTTATGCAGTCACTGGACACAAACTTGATTGTAATCGCTATTATGAAAGTCCCGGCGAGCGTCTGTCCGTCTGTATGATCGTGCTAATTCTAGAACCACTCAACGGATTTGTATGCGCTTTTTACTTTTATAGTCTGCAATTCTCCAGGAAGATTTTTATGTATTAAAAATTGCCTTAGCACACATAGGACCTGGTTCATCGATACAATCAGATACAAATCTATAATAACAGTTATTGTGTAACCGATTAAAATAACGGTTTCGTGCATCACTAACCGAGACTAACCGTGCGCCTTCAACACATTTTGAAACCAAAAATATTTTTGAGGCACCAAGTATTGAGCCCGGTACCTGCCTCTCATATACTAGCGGTGCTCCGCCTTTTTAGCTTTTCGCTCGATGGAATGTGGTGTCAAATTGTCGTATAACCGCATATACATGTCAAATTGTCGTATAACCGCATATACATACGGACATCTTTATAATTCTCTAAAGTAGGCATTATGCTCGAAAGAGATTCTTTGAGGATCTTGGCTTTCGTGAATCCCGTGTACCTACATGCTGTGTCTCAGAGATTTTTCGTCTTGCGCCTCACTTTATACTCATTTTACGTCGTATGTCAATGTATTGATCGTCGATGTACCGTTCGGCAGTTAGTAAATTTTAATCTTCTCAGCAGCAGTCAAAACGGAATACCTAAATGTATGCCTTTTACTGCGATGATGCGATATGCGAACGAAATGCAAAAAATTAAATGCCTTCTGTTATTTTGATATCTATGGTTTTAGTTTGGGTTTAGACGTTTGGGCACAGGTCACGAATATTACTGTGAAATAGAACGTCACGTTGTTACATGGGTTGGATTTCTCTTTCTACCAATCTCCAGCTGATCTCCGAATTTATATCGAGATCAAAATCTGTAAAAGATTTATCTCATATTATTTTACAATATTTGTTATCTTCGACATTCCTCATATGGTATTGTTCAAAATATTATAATTTAAATATGTTATCTGACCTTGTCTTTATCACTCTGTCTTTATCATGTTGACATCGTAGCAAAATTTATTATTCTATGAAGTGGTCAATGCCGTTATTATTGTTTTTAAAATAATCATTTTAATATCATAAACAAAGGATATTAGACCGGGAGCTGAGTGGACTTGAGTATGCATAATAATTGGACCGCATTCTGGCAATTGATCCAAGTTCAGAATAGCTTATTGCTTGTAGATTAAAGCCATGTATTCACTAGGGGACAAATTGTCCCTCAACAGCATGCGCGGCATAGAGTCTACGTGACGTTGCAACGTCGTGCACTGTTCCGCGACCTCGCGCACAACATAGCGCGGCATTTCTACGTGCCGTGGCAACGTTGCCATGCGCACGGTACCCGAGCGCACTCACTGCAACATTCTGCGGAGCGTCAGTACCACGTGGTATGTTTACAAGTGAATACGCATGCACTGTATCTGTCAAGATGACAATGCGGGGAAACGAAATCGTCCTCGAACTCATTGAGCTGTATCGATCGAAGATCGCATAGAATGTCCGTCCTTCTTTCTCTTTGCAGTTAATAATTTCGCATTCTCCTCTTACTTTTCGATAAACTCATTAACATAAACTGATACGCGGCTATCATCATAACCTCATAGGGCGATATATTTCCGTGACGTCTGGAAAACAATAATTATTTGCAAAAAGGACCTTGTTTTTAATAATATTCAATTTACTACAGTAAAACCTCGTTAATTTGAAATTGCGACCCAAAAAAACATTTCGAATTGCGCGGAACCCCGTTTTTGCCAAATGAGATACCGCAGCTGTCAACATAACCTCATCGGGTGACATTTCCGCGACAAGATATGCGAGTCCCGGTGTGTACACGTCAAATGACCGCGTCATTGTCCCCGAAACATGAGCGTAGATGTTGATGCGACATGCCGAGCGGAATGTTTCGCGATTTGTCCCCTAGTGAATACATGGCTTAACATTATGAATGTAGCCGGAAACCCTGTTGGTCCAAATTTTTTTTAAACCCCCCTCCCTCTACGCAGCAAGTAAATCGCTTGAGTAAGGGTAATAATAGGTTATCAAATAAAATTAAAAAAGAAATAATTAATTTAAAAAATCATAAATTGTTCTTAAAAAATTATTTAATGATAAAAAGCAAATTTAAAGATACATACATAAAATTATACAAATAATAAATTATTCATATTTTTACAATTATTTTTATACACTTGCACGACAAAATACAAGTTAATTTTGATTTTTTACAATTACAAGCCATCGTTCGACAATTCGCTGCGCATTTACAGGGCTAAATCAAAGACTCTGATAAAGTTTGCGTCGTCATTTATTGGACTATATAATATGTTAGGATTTATTACAAGTCTTTACTACTTAAACCTCAGTCTGAAAATTTTCTTTATATATTTTTTAAAAATTATTATTTTTAAATAGAATTGTGACCACGAAATACGTGTCACATAAATATTCTTACCCGATCTTACCACATGTATCCCATTATTTCCTCCAATATATACAGGATATAACAGAGCTAATTCTCAATACTATAATATTCGATATAAATTACTTAGCTTAAGATGGTCCAATGTTTTGGTGGAAATAATTCAGAATTTAAAAAATATTATTATTTTTACAATAAAGAAAACATTGATGTCGCTTATCTCTATAACTGTTGATATTTAAAGGGGTCCCCATAAAAAGCGTAAATATGCAAAAACAAAATATAACGGAAGAGGGGAAAAAACACTTCGCGAAATAAATAGCCGGAATTTCAGTTTTTTTTCTCTAATATTCACTTGCCATTTATGGACATTCATTTTATACTTTCTTTGTTCATTCATGTTGTTAAACAACCTCAGTGACAAAGTCGAACTGTCGGCATGGTGACCTGACAAAGTCGCGAAATAAAAATAAATATTAGTAAAAAAAATATGTATTTATTAGTTCATATTATAATATTAAAATGAAAAAAAAAACATAAACATAAAAGAATAAAAATGAAAGAGAATGAGCAAAGAGAATATCTAATAAAGATAATATATATAAGTCTCACAGAGACGAAGCTATTGTACAGAACATACGTAAAATGTAATAAAAACAGTGCTAAAATATTTTTTGTTTAACATTTTAATTATTAAGTGTATGAAACAACACTTTAAAAATACGCAAAATAAAAATCTAGTATCAATATTCAAAGATAGTAAGTTTTTAAATTATTTTTCAACCTTCTTTAACTTATCCATATTACTATACATATAAATGCATTAATCTAATTTAACGTATTTACATTTCGAAGCATTTGGTTTTTCTACCGTGATTTCAATGTGATTTTGTTATGTTAGGTTAAGTTAGGTATCTTAAATCCATCTTATTTTATAATTTTGATTCGCACAGCAATATTAGCGCGGCTTTGTCGTCACGGCATTGTTAGGATTGCTTTTCGCGGGATGGTTTTTCGCGGCTTTGTCGTCGCAACTTTGTCGGCGCGGCTTTGTCCTACGCGGGTTTGTCGGGGTGCCATCGGCATTCGTCATATTTGTCAATACCAGATGAATATAGATGAACTAACTAACCAGATGGATATATATGAATAACCCGTAAAAATTACGGAAAATTGGTTCGCGTCTTTGCTAAGCTCTAGTATATATTTGTAGTATCTTTTTGATTTTTCCGTTCGGATTTGCTGGCCCGGGGTTCAAGCAACATCTCCGGGCCGTTTAATTTGTTTTTTTGGCCGTGAATTCACACGAATTGAATTTGAGTTACGGACGGATAGACAGACAGACAACGAAATTATCATGTTTGATATTGAATTTCTTTCCACGTTAGCCAACTTTTGAGGTTGAATTTCGGCAGGGTTGTGTTGAAATCACGAAAAATAAAATACCGCGCATGATACATACTGTTATGTAGATCATTTTAAAATAATAAAATTACTTTGACCTGATATTCGTTATAGACCCTTTTTATAGGGACGCTTTCATTTGTTAGTACATTATTGACCCAAAATTTAACCCGTAATGTATTTTGGAATAGCACTGTTACACCTCGTTTATGTATCTACTTGGTGATCGAGACCTACAGCGGGTTCTGGCCGTAGCGTAAAGGTACTGATTCACATGCTTATTAGTGGCACCTGAGCATGCGCAGTATTGACCTTCTTTAGCTCTTGCTTATTAGTGGTATGTAGGCACGCACATTGCTCGTAATGAGCATGTTCATTACTAGCCGCTCAAAAATCAACCGCCGGTTGATTTATGAGCATGCTAATGACATTCACCATGAGAAGGGGTATCTTTTGAGCATGTGTGAACAGGCTTGCTTATGATCATGCTAATGTCATTCTCGGCTAGTATCGATTTTCAATGCGATCTTCTCAGTCCGCGACAGATGAAACAAATATGGCGCGTTGGGGAGATGACAAAATATTACTTTTCGTGACTTAGGTATTATAGGAATCACGAATGTCTGTGGAATACTCGGTCACCGACGTGTAAAAATAATATAGCAAGAAATAATGTTATGAATGATTCAAATCTTACAAAAAAATTATAAAAACTAAAATTAAAAATGTGCGGATGGAAACTCGGGAACTATTTCAATTTATTAGTGCACTTGAATTTCCTGTTTCAGTTTGCAAAGTTTCAATTTTGAAATAGAGTCCTCTCTATTCTATGACAAGAGCATGCCAGTAATAAGCATGTGTGTTTGATTGTTAGTTTTGAGCATGCTCATTTATGAGCATACTTAAAATAAGCATGCTAATAATAGCAAGGCATATACCACAGGGGACCTTCAATCTACCAATGCGGTAAATTTTTGGGTTTGATTTGTTAAACTCTCTAATATGGTAAACATATATTGAACTTCATTAAAACTTTGTTCAGATGCTCTCTAGGACCCTTAAGAAGAAAAAATGTCACCTAACCCCGGCTCTCCCCGGATTCGTACATCGCTATCATTTCTAGATATCCTTTCTTCTTCTTTTTGCTTTCCCCTCCCATATTTTAAATCATATCCTGGGCACGGACCGTGCAAGCAATTAGTGTCTTATACCGTAAACGAAATAAATATATAAATAAAAAAGCACATAAATAAATTTTGATTTCGTATTAACCCCTACAGTGTGGAGAGAAACCAGTTTGTGATCTGATATTTTAAGGACTGCACATGTTCTGACAGTAAACTGCATATGCATATGTTACAGGAAAAGCATAGAATCCTTAAAGTACGCGAAATAACTGGATTGTCCACACGATATCCGAAAATCCATAACAAAGTTGAAAAATCACAACTTTCCAGTTGCACTCAACACACCAAAAAATCGTTACATTTATCTTTAATTTCTGCGAAATTAATTTATGTTACAAATTCGTTTCCTGTAGATCCAAGCGATTTATTAAAAGTTTGACTAGAATCTTATTGCTGTAGAATTTATAAATCTATATTAATATATAAAGAGGAAAAGTTTGTAAGTTTGGATGAATGAGGTAATCTCCGAAACTCCTCATCCGATTTCAAAAATTCTTTCACCAATATTTAGAATGGAATTTTAAGGTGGATGTAGCCTATATATTATCCGTTTAAATAAAACAGCTTTACGTGGTGACCTATTTTACAATAAGTCGACGAAAAAATGGTCGAGCGATGCGTTTTTTACGCACGCTGCCTTAACGGTAAGAGATATTTAAATACTGTCTATAGAGAAGTTGTAGAACTCAAAAAGTTCTATAAAAAAGTCCGCGATGCGATTTATCTATGTGTCAAGATTAATGCAAAAATTCATAAAATATGACTAAAAGTTACCAAAGTGTAAAATAAACCGGTAAAATACATTTTTCATAAAATTTGGCGAGTAAAAATATGAACGGTAACCGTTCATGTACATAACGCTAGATTAATGTAGGCCGTTCTAGATCCTGACATAGCGTTGTGCCATATTACAAGGGATTCGGACAGTGAGCAATTCAGTCTGCTTACCATTTCGTTGCACATGATTTCGAAAGATAGAAAATAGATTTCTAACAAGTTATCTCCGAGTTCACATTTCTTTCATTTACTTGCCGTCTTACTAATTTCTATATATATTATGTCAGAATTTCTTCGGACTCTGCATAGAGACCTCGCATGAAATTGAGTTCAATAATCTCGTAAGCTTGTGTCGTGTCAATGAAATGGCGATTTGAATTATTCAAATTTTGTTGGTGCGAACTGTCCGATAAATGACGCGTCTAGATGCAAGCATACAGCGTAATATTCATACTCGTACATGTATCTATATATAACACTAGCTGTGCCCGCGCGGCTTCACAGGCGTAGATTTTTAGTACACTGTTTGGATCGTCATAGAACTTTCGCGAACCTTCTAGAACTTTCAAGAAATTTATCCAATGTACAGGAACCTTCTAGACACACCGACACATTCCGCCACTCAGTTTAGAACCTTATAGAACTTTTGGGAATTTTCTAGAACCTTCTCCTTCCATAACTTTCTAGAGCAGGTTTTTCCGGAACCTTCGAGACTCACCGACACAGTTGGCGCGTATTTTGAAATAATCTGAAACATTTGCGGTTTTCCCATAACAAAACAATGTGCTAGATAGCACATTTTCGTCACCAACTCCCACCCATGCAAAGCCACCCCCACCAAAGAAGAAGAACCAACAGCACAAAAAAAAAAAAGCATAGAAAACATTGATACAATATAGATGGCCAATTACAGGTCTCCACATTTAGAAATATTTCAGTAATGATAAATATTTATGATATACTAAGCCATATTAATTATATAGAAAGAAAGAATAAAAAATTTAAACAAACAGAAATATGTCAGTAATGATAAATATTTATGATATACTAAGGCATATTAATTATATAGAAAGAAAGAATAAAAAATTTAAACAAACAGAAATATGTCAGTAATGATAAATATTTATGATATACTAAGGCATATTAATTATATAGAAAGAAAGAATAAAAAATTTAAACAAAAGAAAAAGAAACTTAATTATTACGTGGAAAAAAATTCAGCACTCAAAATTTTTCTTAATCTTGTGTGGCTGCACTCGAACAGATCAATATCCAATAATCTTATCAGTTTATGGAATGCATCGCATACCCTCAAGAAATATGAATTACGACGATAGTTGGATGAGGTAAAATCAATGTGAAAGATTGGGTTGTGTCTACGAGATCTACAGGGAACATGGATTTTAGTCTATTTAATAGTCTCAGGACAGTCGACGTTGCCTGATACAATTTTTAGTAGGTACATCAAATATATATATAATATATATAATATATATATATATATATATATAATAACTATCTATCTTATATATAGATATATATATATTATATATAATATATTTATTATTTTATAACAATGTAACCTAATATATATTATTCGAATATAATATAATTTTAAAAATTTAAATTTAAATACATTTAATCAACTGAGAAATTAAAAAAACCAGTATCAATTTAATTTACAATACTATCATTATATATTTTTTAAAATAAATACATACATTTTAATAATATATTTCTTTTACATTTTTTAATAATTACGTAAATTCCAATAAGATGTTTAATTTTTCATATTAGGTCCTTACATATGAAATTGGTGCTTTGCCGTACTGGCAAATTTGATCTCAAATATCTTCTCTTTGGTTAGGAATTCCAAATCCAAATTTATACAGCTATTTACTCATTTATTTGTGTTTTGAAAATTATAATTCATTTGTTTTTTCCTCAATTGTTTTTTTCTTTGCGTCACTCAGTTTACAAAATGAAAAACTTGAAATATCGCGTTATTTACGAGTACGAGTTCCACCGTGGCACCAGTGCTGCAGAAACGGCTCGAAGGATTAATGATGTGTATGGCGACGGTGTCGCAAAAGAAAACACAGTGCGTTTTTGGTTCCAACGTTTTCGTTCTGGAAATTTCGACCTGCAGAACAAGCCCCGTGGACGGCCGGAGACCAAAGTTGATAATGAAGAATTGAAGGCTATTGTGGAAGCGGATCCATCGCAAACCACATCCGAGTTAGCTGCAGGCTGCGGTGTTAGTGATAAAACTGTTTTAATCCACTTGAAGCAAATTGGTAAGGTGAAAAAGCTTGAAAGGTGGGTACCTCACGAATTGAGTGAAGCAAATCAACAAACGCGCGTTGACTGCTGCGTTGCATTACTCAACCGGCACAATAATGAAGGGATTTTAAATCGAATCATTACCTGTGATGAAAAGTGGATCCTGTACGATAATCGGAAGCGCTCATCGCAATGGCTGAACCCTGCCGAACCAGCCAAACCATGCCCCAAGCGAAAATTGACTCCAAAAAAGTTACTTGTGAGCGTTTGGTGGACTAGTGCTGGTGTCGTTCACTACAGCTTTCTTAAATCTGGCAGACGATTACGGCAGATGTCTATTGTCAGCAACTGCAAACCATGATGGAAAAGCTAGCTGCTAAACAACCGAGGCTGGTTAATCGCTCTAGGCCACTGCTGCTTCATGATAACGCTAGACCACACACTGCACAACAGACGGCTACCGAATTAGAGGAGCTTCAATTGGAATGTCTAAGACATCCACCATACTCTCCGGACCTTGCCCCAGCAGATTACCATTTTTTTCGAAATTTGGATAACTTCTTGCAAAGGAAAAAATTCAAATCCGATGGGGCAGTCCAAACCGCCTTCAAAGATTTTATTGATTCTCGTCCGAATGGTTTTTTTAGTAAAGGGATCGATGAACTACCTATGAGATGGCAAAAGTGCAAAGATAGCAATGGTACATACTTTGATTAAATAAATATATTATAATAAAAAAAAATCGGCTTTATGTTCCTCCCATACTAAACGCCAATTTCATATGTAAGGACCTAATATTAAAACGAAGATATTTATATACATGGAACATATAAACATTCAAACACAATTATATAAACATTCATTGGTGAACATTGCACTTAAGCCAGCGCATACAGGTCGTAAGCCCTGAGCCATCCTATAAATATACGTTTCTCATATAAATAGCATCGCCTCTGTGAGATTTCTATCCTAATTTATATTAATTATTTATTATACCTCTTAGGACAAAATCCAGTAGGTAATTGTGTTCTCAGTACATAAATATATATTTTTTTTATCCTTAATAATTTTGTAAAAGAAAATGTAGATTACGTGCCAGTGGACGATGCTGTGCATTTATAGCTTTGATATCAATTCTATAGATTTTAAAACTTTTAATAGGCCATGAGGCCCAATCACTGTAGCGAAACGCACTACGAAAACACACATGCCTGATTAAATCAGAATAAATATATTTTTACTTCACTGGAGATTGAACCCCGAATGCCCGGCTGGCAACATAAAACATGACACAAAACATTTTATTTAGAGAAATCATGTTCCATATTACAGGTCGTTTTTTGGTCATGGCACTTCAAGGATGTGCTGTCTGCCGGTACACGTCGATAGTGCGCGTCAACGTTATATATTTGCGAGAAAGAGACAAAGCTACATGACCACTTCACGCTGAGCAGTATGCAAAAACGCAATTGACGAATGCTACCGGTAATGTACACCCCGTGCAGTTAAATTTAATGGAAATCATGTATATAATTAATATATATAGATATATATATATATATATATAACATCCTGACGATGGAAAGGTATTTCCGAAACATGTAAGTGTAATTAATCAAATAATATAAGTAGATTTATACAAATAATACATCAATATTTTTTTAAATGTCGATCTACAATATTCTGAATCAATTGAAAAAATTTAGTTATTTTATTTAGTCGTTAACATGATAAATTTTTGTGGTCATGTGCATTTTTTGATCGGGATTAGCCATGTTTTTCAATGTCATATACTTGAAATCACGTTTGTGGACGAAATTTTTCTGTTTTTAATATGCGTTTTACCTCAACATATTTAAATATTGCATCTAACATAGAGTATTTCTCCTATTTGAAATCTTGTTGGCGGCTAAAGGGTTAAATTGAATATAAAATAAGGTTGAAATTTTTGCGGATGAGAATTTTCAAATATGATGGTAAAAGTCGATAAACACTTGAGCGGTCGATAATTTTTCGTTGTGTACAAAATGCAAAACATACACGATAGATAGCTCGCTTCATATTGAAAATAATTATAAATAAATAAACTTTCAATTTTAATTTAAATTTATTTTCTTCACCTACTACCTAGTTTCAGCTGATGAAGGGCATCGCCAGAGTCGTTATTATTATTGTTATTAGGATTTACATTAAACATTTACAAAAAAAATAAACATTAAACCAATTTACGCACTATTATATTATCACGAGACTATAGAAACCGAAAGAATTTCACTTAATCGAAAGTTTTGCAGTATTTAGGGCCGGTTGTTTCGGGTTGGATTAAAGTAAAAGTTCGTTTAAAGCTTAGATTTTTGCGTTCTCCACCAATCAAATATTTCCGTAAAGATCTATGCTTTAAACGAACTTTTGGAAAGGTTTAGAAGTCTGTCGATCATACCCGAATGTTTGCGAATTGACTTTCCCTATATGTGTAAATAACCGCTTCTCGGAACAGTTTACTGTGACAGTTCGGCGATTCCGTAGTAACAATTATAAGCGATCAACGAAAATAGATTACGAGAGTACCTACCGGGCGTACGATAGTGAATAAGTGACGTAGTAAGCGATTACAGAGGTGCAAATATTCTGGAAAAATTAATGAAGTGTTTCACAGACAAGTGGAAATTTATAGTGACGATTAGTGCAAATTAAATTTTTCGTAATAGAAATGTTTCATAATAGTGATTAAAATCGTGTTTGTGTCCATTTTGGTGACCAAATAAGACTTTAATTAATTTTAAGAGTTTCATTCGTCTCCCACCTAACATAAAACACGTTTTACAGTAAATAATCAAAAATAATAATATAAATAGAACATATTTAGGATAAATGAACAATATAAAATGAAACAATATAAAATTAACAATATAAAATTAAAAATATAAAACAATATAAAATAAATGAACAATATATGTATAAAAACGATGATTAGTAATCAAGCAAACAGTTATAATTAGAGACCTTTAAAATAAAAATAATTAAACCAATATACCAGATAAATAAGATGATAAGATACTCGCAAAATAAACCAAAAAAGTAAATATAAAATCATAGCATATTTAAAAGGGAAATGAGCAACAATTAAGATACATTAAAATAAATAAATATATATAATTCAAGGGGAACAAAACATAATAAAAAAATTAGTCTTCTAATTTGTGTCTTCTGGGGTGTTATGCCGTGTTGTTACGACGTTTCTGGCCGACGTTTCGGATCCCATTGCAGGGTCCATCATCGGGGCTGATGTGTTATCACACAAATTCCGAAAATTTGTTTCCAAGGCGATGCATGCGTGTTAACGGTCGCAAAAGTAGTCGTTTTGTTTATTCTCAGACATCTGTGCTTTGCCGGTGTCGCGTACAAATTGCACCGCGCGTGTTCGTAACCCGGTTGTTAGGGCGACCCGTTAGCCCGTATGGAAGATGGCGACTGCACCCAAGTGTATACAATTTTCCGCGCAAAACTCTTCATCATTTAACAATTTATGGGGGTAAATAATATGCATAATGCGGCCGGCTTCTCGGCCGAGGTGTTTGCGGAAGTCGATTTTTATTTTTCGTTTCGTTAAAACGCGGAGCGGCCGTCGTTTGGACCCGCGAGCTTAACGGCGCAAAAGCTCCCATATCGGCCCTGCTCTTTATTACTTCTGGGTTGTTATATATAGTGCATTTTAATTGAATGTGTGCTTCTTTTAATTTGCATTTTATTGATTATTTCATAGTTATGTTCTAAACGCACGCAGTGAACATTAAACTTAATAAATTCTTTGTCTGTCCGTCCGTAACATTGTATAACGTCCGTAATTTCGTTCGAATCCACCGCTAAAAAAACAAATTAAACAAAACCATTTCATGTTCCGCCCAGCTTAGTCACCAGGGTCATTTTAAACCTATTAATTACCGGCAGGGGAAATATAAAAAAAAAAGTTCAAATATTTTGATAACAGTCGTTATTACTATTTCATGGGTGTCGGCTATAAATACTTATTTCTTAGGAACCGGCATGCAAAAGTACCGTTTTTGACGGGTTGCAGCTAGTTTATAATAACATTTTACAACCACTTTTTTGTACGCCTTTGTCACAGTATAGTAAAGCATACAGTATTATATCTTCATACAAACAGCCGAAACGACGCCCTTCGAAATCTCGGTATACTTCGAACTGCTCGGTCGCCGCAGGGCTGCAGTAACGTACGGACGCAAGCGGGGTGAGACGCTCCCACGCATACATTTAGGTCAGTTTATGGCACCCCAAACCATAAAGAGTCGGTCAATGAGCAGCCCTGGTGCGTTTTTAACCAAGTTTAAGTACCAAGCGGCCGTAGGTATTTATTTCAAGGACACTGCCAAGATAACATACTGTATGTATTTATTATACTGTGCCTTTGTGTTCAAATCGTTAATGCTCTGAAAATTATTGAATAAATGAATATCGTGCTCATACGAGCCGAGGTTTCGGATGAAGGAAGTTTTCTTGGAATGGAAGATTTGCGGAAGATGTCTGCGTGGTAGGAAAGCAGACTCCAAAGTGATAGGAAGAGGCAAAAAAGAAAAAGAAGACAAATGAAAGACGATGACGCAGTGTAGAAATAATATTATATATTCCTGAATACACATTTTGACGACATTTTATAAACTAGTTTGCTACCATCTCGTTACGATTTGCGTTACGGAAGCTGTTAAAGTATTCGATTTCTGAGTGCATCCTTTTGTAAAATTATCGCGACACGCTCCCGCCATAATGTATAATATACGTAAGCTGACACTCTGCCATAACTCATTATACTATGGACGAGAGACTGGCTTTCCTCGGTGAAACGCTTATTTAAAGACGTGAATTTTTATATACACATATCGACATGTCTCGATAAATCAGTCATATTCATCAATAGCGTTACCGCGTTTGCGTTTATTAAGGTTTATTTACAGTACCATGAATGATAGAGTAAATAATGAAAAAATAGGAAAGAATGTAATGCTGATCCTTGTGTAGTGAATAAAATAAAAAAGGTCGCATTTTTGGTTTATTCATTGTATGGTATTCACTAATATTTTATTTATTTATTATTTAAAATTTTATTTTATGTCATCCAACAGGGAGACCCAGATAATATGGTTGGGCATATTGAGCGAATGAATGAGGAAAGAATGGTGAGAAAGATTTATAATGCAAGTGTTGATGACCAGATCAACCAGATACTGGAAGATGGTCCCGTTAGAAGTCTCAATAAAGGGCGAGCTTGCGTGCGAATATGTATGAATGCGGATGAGGCGAGAGTTGTATGTCAGGGATGATAAGTAAGTAAGTAAGCAATATTATTATTATTATTATAACCCCAGCGAGGAAACGATGTCATTGTAAGTATATTTATGGTAAAGCATTAGATTGCCAGCATTATTTGTTCTGGAACTGAAACGTATTTGTAATCAGAGCACTCGTGTATAAAAGCTAATTTCTTCTTAAGAATTAATGAGCACACTTAGAAATAATGTCGCGGATTGCTCGTATCCAGTTAATTGCATGTTGCTCTGGAGATCTTCCATAGATTAACAGAATCAATCAAGTACAGAAGAGAAATATCATAACTGAAATAAAAATTACGAAAGATGTCCATGAACGAGATTTTCGACTCGAGATAAGCCCTGTGAATGGTACCCATCGCTTGCTTACCCAGGACCGTTTTATGAGCAAAAGCTCCCATATCGGTCCTTCTCATTCGTCTCCAGATTGACATTTTTTTAGCTACAATGCAAGACAAAAACCGACATATAAACCGGTGCTAGGCGGCACTGTCGCAAAAAACAAAACCATTCACAGACCGACACCATTAGATACGTCTTTATTGCATAAAAGAAATACATAAATAAATACAAGAACAAGGAGATGGTAATAACAAAAGAGGAAAAATAATACACAGTAGACGAATTTAGCGGTGGTGGCAGTAGATGGTTAAGATCAACAGACACCCCCTTAACTGGGTAAAAGACGTAATAAAAAACAATAAAAAACTAACCCATAAAATCGAAGTTTTTATTTTACTCCCTTTCTTTGTAAATTAAGTTTACCATCATGTAATTAAATAAGTGATTTACTGAAAATGAAACATCTCTAGACAAATATCTATGTCAAAAATCTCTAAAAATATCTCTTAATTATTTGATTTCTTCCCAAAAAAACCGAAGTGGCTGTCATCTATGAACCAATTGTCATAACTTTTCGAAATTCGTAGTGAAGTACCTATTATACCTACCGACGGAGTTATTCAAATTTTAAATATTCCGTGACGTTATCGGGCCACCGGCGCCCTTGGTAGTAATCAAACTTTTGTAATGATTCCAATTTGAAAAAACCATTAAAATTTCTAAAAATCCAAAATTATACTATAATTATTATTATTTTTTAACGAAAATTTTCTTAAATCTTTTTGATCGTCGCCACGAGTCTGCTTGCAAAGTTTCAGCTCGATTGGATCACGGGAAAAGGGTTAAAAATTTAGATATCCGGCTGGGGAAGCACGGGACCGGCAGATCTTCGTCCAATGCAGGAACCCACACATTAACAAAGCACCGGGGAATGACAGAGTCAAACCACCAATACACAAGAAAACTTATCACACAGATCCCCTCAGGATTTCGGGACACCCACGGTAGATAAGCCCTGAGATATCTGCAACCTGAAATTATGTGGAGACAACTTCGGCTTTCAAGTCCTCAGTGTATTTACCGTCCCACGCCTCACTTTACGCTATATGTCAAACGTCAGTCCATTGATGTTCTGTTTGTAACTTGGGTGACTTTGAATCTCCCCAGCTGCAGTCAAAAGGCAACAAATATTGGTAAATAACTTATTGAATATCAATTACGATAAATTATACAAGTATGACAGAGATGAAGCTATTTATATGAGAAACGTAGAACGTAGAAATGTTTTGTGGGAATATTACTAAATGTAAAGAAAATATATAGAAAATTAAAATAAAAATAAATAAATATATGAAAGCCTTTATAAGATGGCCCAGGGCCTACGACCAACGTTCACCAATTCCATCTCAAATTGCATATTTTAGAAATGTGATAGTTTTGCACTCGAGGTGCGATGTTCGCATATAAGCCTACAAGTATTTATTCAGAAAAATTAGACAAGCAGAAGATATTCAATTATTCCACTTCAAAATAAAGAGGTGTCATTACCAGCTACGAAATCTATGTATAATATGTCATGGGAAGGACCGTAGATGTCTCTAGCCTAGTCCCTTCAAATATTTGAAATAATACAGATTTTTGAACATAAATATACACATTTTCAAAAATTTGATAATGTGTGAATTGTGTAAAGTGCTCACATAAGCCAGCTCACACAGGTCAAAAGTCCTGGTCCACTTTATAAAGTCTTCCATACACATTTCCCATATATAAATAGCTTTGTTTCTGTGAGACTTGTATAATTTAGCTTGATTTTCAATAAAATTAGTTTAGGAGGCGTAGTTTTCTGTATCGCAGATCAATAGATGTACTAAAAGAAAAAGAAAAAGAAGAACAATAAAGTTCGTTTGCACTAGTAAAATTTAAAGAAAGTCAGGAAAGGTTAAGATAAGCTGTGTTATTCTGAGAATAGCAATATTGGGATGTTAGATCTATATCCCAACAAACACAAAATAATAAAAAAAATAAACGAGACGTAGATACGTCGTAGGAGACGTCGGTGGTGTGGTCAGAAGGAGAAATAAGTACCTACATAATGGTTATCCGTCAAACGTCAAATATAAATAGGGTCCAACAATATTTCTCTTTTCTTTAGTCCAACATGACAATGACGATTTTGCCATAATTTTACATCAGGACGCTGTGGGAGAAGAAATTAATCAGTGCATTTGAAATAATCTCTTTTCTATAAGCTTTAAATACAGCATTAGTACTTATTTGATGTAATTTTAGTCGAGAAGTGAGAGTTGTGAGGTTACGTTTTCGGCAGACCGCAGCTCTCAGACTAGACCGGAGAAATCGGACATCGAAAATAAAGGTATTTACTTTGAGAGAGATAAGTGAAAATATACAAATCTTCTTATTTAAGTACGACTAATACCGAATACTGACGTGTACCCACGTCTCGTTTATTTTTTATTTTTATTTTCTGACATTCCAATATGCTATTTTCAGAATAGCACAGAAAGTAAGGTTAGTTTCAGTTTTCCCACGCCTTGTATGGACAGGCACCCTACTTATAGGAAACTCTTCATTTCTTAATGCCAGGATGTCATATTCTGATAGATTAGATACAGATGTCTAGACGAAGAACTAGATCTCTGAAGAGTTCCAGTTTTTCTTCAAAATTTTATATCTGGTAAAAGAAAACACGGAATAAAAGATTGATTGACGTGTGGATTGACAGATAAGTCATTTGTAGTTAGAAATTTCTGAAGGAATAGGCAGGTGAGTGAGCATTGAAAAAACCTGGAAAACGTGAAATATGTTATGTGTCGTGTCCGGCTGCATAAGTTATTTATGGTGTATAAGTTAAATACATAAAAGTACTAAAGGCGCTTGAGAAGTGGCTATATCAGAGTCTACTGCAGGTCTCCTCGGTTGACCACATTACCGAGGAAGCAAAGTGCTTAGACGCGCATTGCGCATGTATAGCTGAAAATTGAGTTGTTCATTTAACTTGATTTATGATGTGCTATCCTCGTGCTGCTAATAGTAAGATTATCATCATCATCATTCTTGGCACTACAGCCCTTGGTGGGTCTTGGCCTCCTCAATAATTTTCCTCCACTCATCTCGGTCTAGTGCCAGATCTCTCCAGTTTCGAAGCTCTAAGGCAGAGATGTCTTTGAGGACGTTATCACTCCATCTTAATTTTGGCCTTCCTAAGCTCCTTCGCCCTATTGGCCTTGAGTTCAGCAGGGACTTTGGTGCTTGATGCTCGGACATTCTCTCCACATGACCCAGCCACCGAAGTCTTCCCAGTTTTATAAGTTTTGTGACGTTTGGCTCATTAAATAGAGTATAGAGCTCATTGTTGTAACGTCTGCGCCAAAGTCCATTTTCTAGAACCGGTCCGAAGATACGCCTCAAAATTTTCCTTTCAAAAACGTCCAGTGCTCGCTCATTCCTCTTAGTTAGTACCCACGTCTTAGCTGCGTATGCGATCACCGGCCTAATAAGCGTTTTGTACACTAATATCTTGGTGTTTCTGGATAGCAGTCTGGATTTTATCTGCTTTTGTAGGCGGAAAAAACAGCGATTTGCGTTCACTATGCGCTTCTGGATCTCCTCTGTAGTAATAGTAAGATACTTAGGTAATATAGCACCATTTTCGTAAAAAAAATCACTTCAGGGGCGCTTTACGCAAAAACTGTTTAGTCCGGTATAGGGAATGCAATCCCGATCCCGCAAGATCTCGAGGCATTTTACGAGATCAATCCCAAACCGAAAAATCGGACGAGATTATCGGGATTATCGGGACTGATCAGCATTATTTATGTTTTGTATTTTTAATTGTATATGTCTCTAGAGCTTTTAGCAAGTACTTAAAACTTATGTTCATGTCACATTCAAATATTGAAAATAGCTTTGAATAATATTTTCTGTATTTTATCAACCTAACATAGTAATAAAAACTACTACTAGTTATTAGTTTTTACTCTAATACATTGACTGATTGATGCTTGGAAAAACGCCTACAAAAACTTTAATGCAATGATTAATATTAAAATTTTATTAAAATTGCTGATATAAAAATGCAAGGCATTGTCGTTAATTGCTATTCAGCTCTATAAATAAAAAAAACACATAAGTATTCGGGATACCGATCCGTAGGGATCCCGCGGGATTAGAAATTCTAATCTAGAGGGATCCCGAAAGGACAATCCTGACTCGGGATTGCATTCCCTAGTCCGGTACTAGTATTTAGAATTTAAAATTGCAAACTTTTCGAATTTATTTTTCAAAATGGTCCGTTTTTAAAATTTTCTTATACTTTTATTAAGCTTTAACAGAAAAATTTAGTAAGGAATCTTCAGTCAATATTTGATCCAGTTTATAACTAATATATGCTCTGAAATTTAGCAGAGTGACGTATTTCCAATGACAATAAAATTATCATTCATAAATTTTACAAAATCTATGTAGGTATATAATTATTCAAAATAAAAATTAAAAAGCTGACGCGTTGTATTATCGGACATGCCGGTGACATCTGTCGGTATGTATTATTTAAAACTTGATGTTTAAGTTTTGAGGTTAATGACATTCGAATATTTATTTAATTCTAGTCAGTTGTTTCGAATAAAAAATTGTAAATAGTAAATAAAATTGATTATAAATATAGATAACTAGTAATAAAATTGAATATGCCCAGAGTTTTAATTTAATTTGATTAATTTCAGATAAGTGAGATTAGAATTGATTACAATGTGGTGACGAAGACCAAAAAGAATTAAGAAAAAACGCATTTTTTAAAAATGAGAGCTTTCTTTTTGTTCACGCGAAGAAAGCATAAAAAGTTAGATTGCGGAAGCATTTTTGAGGGTTTGAGATAAAGTGCCTGACCATTGATTTTATTGACACACGCATGTACTATGATAATTGCTCTTAGTACTGTGGCTGTTATTTTTTTCCTTTTTAGTTGTTTTTCATAAAAGCTTGTTTTTAGTTTAACAATGTTTCTGTTTCCGCGGAAGGAATATTATACTAATTGTGATAGGAATATTAGGAGATATACCTTTAATGACGATTTTTTTTTCAAAATATAAGTAAATGTCATGCGTCGATGTTTTCGCTGCACGCCCCTGCTAACTAGATAACTCCTGCTACACAGGGTCTATGTAAATTTCCTAATTCTCGAATCGAAATCAGCTTTTCTTACCAATTGATTTTACAATTAATTTCTTAGAATACCAGTCTCTGAGGAGCCTTAGAGCAAGCTAGCGACGCGGCATGAACACGCCGCTTGCAATTCTTCATTTATTAAATGTAACGATGTTTGAAAATCGCTGAGCGGTAATTGAGGCTGCCGGACCGGTTGTGATGGGTGCCATTAATGCAGAAATAAAGGAAACACGGCTTTAACGACTGCAGCGAGCTGAATATAGTGGTCAGAGGCAAATCTAATTTTATTAGCTTTAGCAATCATTGACAGACACCTCGGTCGGAACGCTCCCTTCTTTCAGAAAACAACGACGCAGCAGATACCTACCTACTGGAAATAACATCTTTTCCGTTTTAGCTTAATATAGTCGTGAATCAGTCAAGATGGCAGGTTCGAAGGAACGATAAAGCCTTAAATGTTTTTATGTCATTTTAAAATTATATACGGGAGGCATAATAAAAGATTTATGGCAAATAGGAAGGTTGCAGTGAGTAAGGAATGCCGCTATTGAGCGTGGGGTAAACTCAAACTATTAACTAGGTTGTCAGCCATCTAGCGTGCCTATTTTGATTCTAAGATGGGAAAAAATTATAGAAAATACTAATTTCTATGTAGGTACACGATACTGGGTTTCGTACCTAGAGAGGTCATAACTAATTAAGATATAATATAGATTTCTCACAGACGAAGACGAAGCTATTCATATGGGAAATGGTGAGGAAGTCTATCTACGAAATATGTTAGGACACAGGTTATGATTCTGATAACTCAAGTTCTTATCCATACATATTTGGGGGTTTAGAGAGGTTAGGAGCAATTGCTTTTTCGGGTCACCACCGCCATGCGACGGAAAAGCTCCAAAGGCGTAGAATATTTGAAGATTTATTATCTCGATAAAACAAGTACAAAATATACATGAGTATGATTATAAAGACAATGATAGATACTCTAAGGATCATAGCCTCCGGCCGCCGCCGGAGGTAGGTGACAGACTGACAGGCCCGCCTAGGGCGTGTGACTTTTTTATATAATTTACGAACAAAGGAGTCTTCTAGAGTGCGGCTGTGTGTGTGTGAAGAAATCGTCCGAAATGCTGATGGTGCAATGAACTGCTGGTCGCGCGTGTCTTGCTCGTGCCCCGATTTTCTTATGTGGCATTCCTTGTCACTGTGTGTGTGTGGCCTAGATTGGCGGTTTTCTATATTGTGGTATGAATTCCACACATATAACAAACTTGTACCTGTTTTAGTTCCGAAAAAGTAAATATAATAAATAAATAAAGTATTTTTTTGTGTGTTTGTAGGACTGACGAGCTATCATACTTAACTTTCCATATAAATAGTATGTATCGAATCGAGAGCGGACACGGTGAGAACTAAACACCTCCTCAGAACTACCGAGATGAAGACTCTAAGACACATTGCGGGTAAGACCCTCAGAGACAGAGTACCAAATTTTTCAGAACACAGTACTGGATTTTTGTCCCAGGGACTTTTAAAAAATTGAAATGATATTTCAGGCGCACTCTAGTGTAATGCTAATAATTTGCAAGAATCGCATTACACATATATAAAGGATATTGCTTTAAAAACATTCCAATAAAAAATAGATATTTCATTAGTGACATCTGTGTTTAATTAAGGGGAATAAAAAAGCTTTGGATGACGGACGCGCTAATAATAAATACAACACACACGTGGAACGGGTTGTAAAACTTATAGGTATAGGTATAATATAGGTATACAACTTCCAAAAATTTTATAGATGTGGTATTCAATCATGGGTGGAAATGGTGAACGTAACATTGTGTAAAGTGATCACTTAAGCCGGCCGTAGGTCGTAAGCTCTATAAACACCCAAAGACGTCCATACCTACTTTCCCATAAAAAATATAATTTCGTCTCTATGAGACATCTATAATATGTATATCTTCATAAGTAAATACTTACGTCCCATCTATTTTTGAGTGTTATTATAATTTAATAAAGAGGTTGCAGTGGATGATGAGGTTGCAAACCAAATCAAACACATTTATATTAAGCGGAGGGGGTGTGTTATACTGAGGGGCCAGGGAGAAGGGAGATAGCGCGTATGTTTTTCGAGGGGTCTTAAAAAGGAAATTTGCATATTTTAGTTGAAATCAATTGATCGACGTAGAATTGTACAGAGAACACATACACATTAAGTTTTATACTTACTTATCTATATATTGATAATAAGATCATTCATTTGTGGTTTACAATATCGATATCGCCCTTTAGATTACAATGACAGGTAGGTACCTACACTACCTACCTATCTGTACAGAATAATCTTTAATTATTTGCAAAGAAATTCATTATTTTGTTGGAAATTTGTGATGCTTTGATAAAACCAGATTAAGTTTTTCGATACTCATTCGATTCGGGTAGGTACCTACAAGTTTCACTTAATTTCACTATTTTGTGGCGATAGGTGACACACAAGTCGGCATCCCGTAATTCGCAAATGACGTAAAGGTGATGTACGATGTATCATCCCTCGAACATCCCATCCCATACGAATGTCCTATTCATCAAAGTTTGCATTTTTCTCAATATTTCTGACTTAACTTTCTGTAAGACGTTGGACCATCACTAGAGTAGTTGTAACTATTTATATTAAATATTAAAAAATTCATTCACTTCAATACAAGTCAGACAAAATGAAAAAACGTTAAAAAAATATATTTTTCGTATTTCCGCAAGGTTTTATAATCATTTGCATCAAGGGGAATGTTTTTTTCATCTTTAATATGAGCAGTCAAGGCTTACCTAGCTGCGAGACACCCTGTAGGTACATCTGACCGCAAATTTAATGTTATTAACATTAAAATATTAAATTGAACCATTCAAAAATTGAGCACAGCATTCACGCTTCAGAAAACGAAGTAGCATCTATTATTGAGATTGTTTTTTTGGAGTTGGATGGGTAGGTACCTACCTAAGTACGACAGTTTGTGATATTATTAAAAAACTGAAAAAAAGTCGATACAATATTTTATTACCGCTTTGGTATCTCGGCGATGAAATTAATTTAATTGTGGATATAAATAGTCGGCATACAAATCGTTACATTATTTTTATTTGAGAGAAATTGAAATAAGTGAAAACATGGTAGCACTATTAAACCTCGCGACATTTTTAAAAATCAAGTTCTTGACATCGCTGGAATTCAACTCTTCGATTTAGCATATCTCCGCGGACTGAATGGTAAAGCAGCGAATGCTTATAATGCATGAACGAGAAGCAGATTCCTACATGCGGACGTATTGGTGTCGATAATAATGCGCGGGCACGTCCCAGTTGTTGTTCGCGGATGACAGACAAGATTCGCCTGGCGGCCATATCGAGAGACATGACGTACGCTCTCAGTCGGTAACTCAATACATGGTAGCTGCCTGATTTATCGATACCGCATCGATATCTGACCGCTCGGACGGGACATGCGATTATAAAAATGTTAAGTGGCCATCTTGGATGGCGGAAATTCAAAAATGACATAATAAATAAATTGCATTATACACCATGGTGCCGGAGAATAATGGAAAATGTAAACAAGGCGGAAAAGCTACAAAGAAATAATTTAAAAAAATGTATTCAAGAAATCGATCGATCGAAAACAAAACACGAATATTTACCGTTTACCTACCTGAAACGGTAGGTAGGTACAACATACATACAGCATCTCATGAATATAATACAATGAAGAAAAATTGATAGAGAAATGGACAAAGACGAAATTTTCAATAAACAAAAACGGAAAATCGTCATGATCACATTTTATTTATTTATAAATAATAGGTACCTACCTACTTACACGCCCAGAATTGGACTTTTACATAATATGAAACACAAAGTGTTCAAATAGCATAGATATGTAAAGCGCTTAGCTTAGTTTGAAAATAGTAAGAATATTGATGTGACACGTATTCCGTGTTCACATCTCTATTTTTTAAAAAAAAAAAAAAAAAAAAATAGATACATAAAAATAAAGGAATTAAAAAATATTAACAATATAAACGTAATGAGTACAGAAGAAAATAAAAAATGAAAGAATATTAGCAAGATAAATAATAAATAAAAATAGATAATAAAAAGATAGACAAAAAAAATAGATTAAATATGTAGGCAAACCATATACCTACCCAATAGAAAATAGATTTGTCTTTTGTATGTGTATAATGTACGAGTTTAAATATATCAACAGAGCTGTACCTACTGATTGCCTACGCAGTGCACTCTATGTAAAAGGCGAATTCATAGTAGGTAAGTAGAATACAAGTATAAAACATGTAAAATAATGCAACCTTTAATAAAGATTAGAAATTGTCCTATTATGCAGAATGCAACAGATTTATTTCAGAATTGTTTACACGTAGATTTCTGTCTAAATTATGAGAGATGAATGTTTTAACATTTATATGTATTAAAATCAAAACACACGCCGAATAATTCTGCTTCAAATTTTTGTAAGGTTTTAATCATTTTATTTGACTTGTATTAAGGCGATAATTTACTTACTTTCATTGACTTTTATGATAGTCCAACGCTTTACAGGAGATAAACATAAACATTGATAAAAAGAAGCAAACTTTGAAGTCGCTTATTTCCATAACTATAGGTTATGGAGATAATACGAGAACATTGATTTTTAGAACATTCAAAGAATTGTGGACTAGGTCTGTTACACTCTATATAATTATGTTATAGTTGATTCCATCGTCAGTAGGTGCCTACCTAGAAGGAATCATTTTACAAAATGATCCTACATATAGAAATATTTTTTCGGCTAGCCATCAATGGAACTTACGCTAGAAAGTAAATGTCCAATAGCTAAATTTCAGTTACCAATCGTACAATCACAGTCACAATAACGGTTTAGCTCATCACTATTCTATCCATGTACGTCTTTCGCGGTCGTTCTAGGACGGGTATTAAATGCTAATTATAAATAATCGTAAATAATTGAAAAAATGCAACAGACAATCTTTTTGGAAAATGATAGCCAGGACTTGAACCCGGATTTAATGTTATTAAATTTAAATACATCATTAATACTTAAATTACGTTTATGTTATGCCATTATTTAAGGGTATGTTTTGTGAAGTAGGAAAGTACCAATTTAGATATATCAACAACGTCTGCAACAGGAGGAAGCAAAAAGACTGGATACCAATTGGAGCGTTTTTGGATAGCCTTATTCCAAATGGAGAGTAGCCATGGAAAAGGAGAAGGGAATCCGTTAACACATTAAATTTATGTAAGTGGAAAGTGCTCGAGTCCCTCTGAACCTGGTATGATTTTACGTATCATTATGGCAGTGTTGTACCAAATATTGCTAACGTGGAAAAACGAATTCGAAAATTAAAGTGCCACAACTTTTATAGGTTATACAAAAATGGGATGAATTTTGACGGTCTTGTTTTATAATCGATCTTCGTGTAGGTACTCCATTTATTCGAAGCATATACAACCAATCTAATTGTTTAAAAAGAAGTAAAAATTAGAAGATTAAATAGACAGCTAATATTATGAGATACATATTTAATTGCGATTTATTTAGAAGAACACCAGCCAACACAGGCAGGGCTACGCTAGATACTGTACGAAAGCCCCAGTCAGAGCCAGCAGCGGAATCCGTTGGCCCCGATTTAGGGCTGATGATATAACCAGAATCCCCAGGCGGTGTGCCCAAACACAGGAGGCATATTGATCTGACTCACATATTATGTCGCCTGGTAAATCAGTCGCACAGCTTCAGGTACCCTCCACGCCCTATACCTACCAACCTGTCTCCGATAGCGAGAACCCTTTTTTATTATGTTAACGTAAACAAACCGCACGGGCCGTCACCTGCAGTGTAAACATAGGAGAACAAAGGGTTGGAGATAAGGACACGGCGACACCACACCAGTCGGGCTCTGCCGTAACATCGGGCAGGCCTGTGCCGCGTTAAATCATCTATTCTTTTGTTTATCAATTGAATACTGGAAATGAATAAAGCACTAAGGGCTGGTTGTTTCAAGTTGGATTAAAGTAAGCGTTCATTTAAAGCATAGATTTTTACGTTCTCCACCAATCAGACGAACCGTTTTCGTAAAAATCTATGCTTTAATCGACCGCTTACTTTGATTGAACTTAAAACAACTGGGCCTAAGTGCCAGAATGTTCATTTTAAGATACAAGATAAAAAGTGAATATAGCCTTTTTCACTCTTTTTGTGCTATTTTATATATATTTTCAATAATATTTTCTACATAACTACACGCCGGTATAACACGTGAGTTAGTCATTTTACACTAAAAACTATAAAATACTCATGTCGTTTAGTGCCTTATTTATAAAAAAAATGACGCGGCGTAAAAAAATATTTGTGCGATATGCATTCCCATATAACTAGGAAATTAACACAGGCAGGACTTCAGTGCAGAATTTAATGTAATGACGAAGGCAAATCGTACTAATATGTACCTATAATGATCTTAAAAAATATATTTTTGGCACTTAGCGCTTTATTCATTTCCAGTATTCATTTATATAATTTATTTGTATATTTTCACTTGCTCCCGGGGCATATCTCTGGGAAGAAATAAATACCAACAAACCAATCGGTCTTTCATTCCATCGACCTACGAACCTTCCCTAAAGTTTCTATTCGTTTGTTTAACTCTACTATGATTTGTCCGTATCCGGGCAAAGTCAAGTTTTCTGCTAATAAATATAAAATGCTTATCGTCCACCATGTTAAATCGTGGAAGTTTTGTTTGAAAAAAAAAAATAATTTATTGATGCGTCTTCATCGAGATGATACTTATTGCTACCTGTTGTATAGCCACACTATCATATCATTTACAAAGCAGGCGTTGGTGAAGAAAATCGGAGGCAATTGAATACCTGTGTGAAATGCGATATTATCAAGAGATTCATTAAAGATTATGTATGATGACATTGGCTACAGAATGAATAATAATGAACATTATATCATCTCAAATATTACATTATATTTTATTTTTTTATTACGTACAAAAGTAACTGAGAGTCTGGAATATTTTAGTCGATATGTACCCTAAAGTAAAACATCTTTCACGAGATTCTTATGAGATTTTCGACTAGAGACAATCTTTGAGTTACATATTTTTCTCCTATGAAAGCGCCCTTGAGGTGAGTATTCGCGAAAACGGTGCTTTATAAATTATCCAAATATTATTATTATTATCTTATGGATTTGTCTCTCTTGCGTCTCACTCATCGGTGCCGGACTGGGACCTGTAGTAAATATTATCAAGAGACCTTTGGTTGGATTTAGCATACAGAATAAAACACTACCTTTATAAACAAACATTTCTTCATTTAATGTGAGCAAATCTAGCCAAATCAATTACTTTAAGAAAATCACCAGTGTTAGTTGGTATTGTTTTGATGTTTTAAAAACGTTTCGATTCGAATCGATCGCGTTCGGTGTCACGATACCGTTCGGTGAAAAAATAATTAGTAGTTCGTAAAAGTGTCAAAACTGTGAGCTAATGCACTTGTAGCCGTAGAATTGGCGTTCTAGCCGCATGTACAGTGCTAAGTACAGTACCAACCTGTCGTAGATTCTAAAATTTTCTTAATCCTAAATTTT
Organism: Agrypnia vestita; assembly: GCA_016648135.1. Classification (NCBI taxonomy): domain Eukaryota; kingdom Metazoa; phylum Arthropoda; class Insecta; order Trichoptera; family Phryganeidae; genus Agrypnia; species Agrypnia vestita. Next base: position 30,385 of record JADDOH010007208.1, on the reverse strand, counting down.
CTTGTCTAAACTTTTCTACTGAGATATTTGTAACTGCCAAGTACTCAAATTACACAAGTCACTTGGTGGTACGCCTCCATGCGTTTAGTTAAGGCTGACAGTATATTATCAGTTATGACAAAAAACAACTGCCTTTTTTCGTTTAAGCGCTTGATTTTCTACAACTTCATTACAAGTAAAGCCGCCGAAATAGTTCGATATGATTGATAAATTTAAATTCTTTTTATTCCTAGGCTTGTAGTATTTGCTACTTCTGCTGTATAACTAATCCGGCACTGCTTGTTGTGTGTTAAAAGTCAGATGTCAGTTAATTGACCATTTATATTTTATTCGTCATAGATGAGTGAATTAGATATGTTCTGCATGTTGTGTGTTAAACGTCAGATGTCAGTTAATTGACCATTTATATTTTATTCGTCATAGATGAGTGAATTAGATATGTTCTGCATGTTGTGTGTTAAACGTCAGATGTCAGTTAATTGACCATTTATATTTTATTCGTCATAGATGAGTGAATTAGATATGTTCTGCATGTTGTGTGTTAAATGTCAGATGTCAGTTAATTGACCATTTATATTTTATTCGTCATAGATGAGTAAATTAGATATGTTCTGCATGTCTAACTTTTCAGATTTAATTATTGCACGTAGGTACCTATGGTTTTAGTTGGCGCACGTATGGAATCTCGCTGTCTAATCAAACTTCGTGTACACGAGTTAGGGTTTTTGTCTCTTTCTACCAATATAAAGCTGACCTATGACTTTATCTCCAGATCAAAATCTCTACACGTGTAGATACATACATGGTGCTGATATTTATCTCAACTAGATCTCTGAGATTTATCTCATCGTATTTCATTCTGTGGATAGGGGAGGACAAAACATACCATAGATCACTCTATTTGTTAACACAAATTTATCATAGTATCGGGTCTACTCTTTTTGATTTACATTATACTATCAATCTTGTCATGACCGCTATCATATAAAATTATACACTTCGTCATTTTTGACGTGATGTCATTTGACAGATGTCTTTTTATTTCTCATAATTTTTTTACGCGAACGTAAGTATGTCCTGGCTATTCTGTACAATGGTTCGATTTATATTAAAATTAGAATATATTTCATTATTCACTTTAGACCTTAATTTTACACAAATAATAAAATTTAATTTTTTTCTTAAATTAAAAAAAAAAACAAATATTTAGGAGAAAATAGGGATTATGAAATAACTTACGGATAATGATAAAAAATACATAGGCACCACCGCGAGAAACTTAAAAACAAGAATTAAAGAACATCGCGGTTGCTTAAAAAATAAAAAATCACGGAATTCGCCAACCACATAATTGATATAAACCATCCATACGATAGTAAAAAATAAAAACTAACCCATTTGCTTCCTCATAAAGGATAAAAGAATTTGGAAACCTACATTTGAAATCATAAAGAATTTAAATTATGAGAAAACACTCACTAATAAAATCACATTCCAAAACACTTCACCTATCCTAGGCACGTTTTCGTTTATGATAAAAAAACTCCTCTCTGTGCCCTTATGATTTATTTAATAAAAATATTCTTTGTTTTCACCATTTATGTAATGAAATTTTCAACATGGTCCCTTCGTCAGGATACGTTGTGACAGGATTGCTGTGAAGGTTACATTTTCGACTGACATTTTGTGAAAAACTGAAGCTAATTAAGTAGAATTTCAGCAATTAAAGATCGTAGGTCATAAAGAATAACGATAAGCTCATTCAAATGTAAAATATGTATTTATTTAAATTTAAATATAATTAAACTAGTTAACTTTGTTTACACCATTAAAATATATTTGGTAAAACCAACCGGTTTCGGAAACGACGTTCCTTCATCAGGGTATACTTAATACTAATTGAACTTTACAAAAATTATAAACAATCATACTTCAGTATTAAGTGTCCAAATGCGGGTAAATAGTGGGGGGTGCGAAAGAAACAGGTGATAGGGTGAAAGGGAACATATTCAAAATAGGACTGTAAGTTAAATTTTTTTGGTTGTTAATAATAGATTCATTATTATTTATAGCTTTCTTAATCTCTAGGGCCTCTAAATTATTAAGGTGTCTACTTTTACTATTAATGTGAAGAATGTTGACCCCTGTATTTTTATTAAAACTATGGTTACTCTCAATAATATGATTGGAAAATTCGGAAAAATTTGAATTATTTAAGCATCTAATATGTTTAGTGGTGTAAACAAAGTTAACTAGTTTAATTATATTCATAATGAATAACCACAAAGTAATAGCAAAATACAACAATATAAATTTAAATATTTTAAAAATATATTTTAGATTGATTTCTCAATATGTGTATATTTTTGTCACTAATTATTTTATTCAAATTAAATTCGAACATTAAAAGTACTTTATTTTTGACAGGCTATGCAGCAAGTTGGAATATAAAGTTGCGACCTTACTCTCAATACCAAATGTCAAGCAGTGATATTGGAATTATATTTAAATCATAATTGCAAAATTATCATCCTGACATTTACGAAAACAAAATGGTGGAGGTTGATTTTATATCATTGATATTCTTCCATCTCTGCGAATAAATTGATGCAAAAAATAAAGTAATATATGATGCATGTATGTACATATATTATTACTGCAAAACATTATAGTTTTTTGTACAAATAAAACAATATTATTGACATATCAATCACAAATCTTTCTGCTCATGTCAACACGGCGTGATCGCAATACACGATGGGAAATATACCTTTCCATGTATTTAATTAATATGAGTGTTGCATGTTGCAATATGAAGATGGTAGGTACTGTGGATATGGGAAGCACAGTTGTATAATATTTTTCTTCTCATTTCTCTGGTAATTTAATTCTTAAGTGTTTTATCAAGAACTTATATAGCTCCGCATAAAATAGTCAATCAATACATCTTCGAAGTTAAACCTGAGCTTCTCCAAGATAAATTTGAATAAATCAAAATAATTATTTATTTGATCATCCAACAGGAAGACATAACTCATCATCATCATCACTCTTGGCACTACAGCCCTTGGTGGGTCTTGGCCTCCTCAATAATTTTCCTCCACTCATCTCGGTCTAGTGCCAGCTCTCTCCAGTTCTGAAGCTCTAAGGCAGAGATGTCTTTGACGACGTTGTCAATCCATCTTAATTTTGGCCTTCCTAAGCTCCTTCGCCCTATTGGCCTTGAGTTCAGCAGGGACTTTGGTGTTTGATGCTCGGACATTCTCTCCACATGATCCAGCCACCGAAGTCTTCCCAGTTTTATAAATTTTGTGACGTTTGGCTCCTTAAATAGAGTATAGAGCTCATTGTTGTAACGTCTGCGCCAAAGTCCATTTTCTAGAACCGGTCCGAAGATACGCCTCAAAATTTTCCTTTCATAACTACATGGTAAGAAAAGAATGTCGACAGTAGTAAGCCAAAATGACGTTATTTATTATTTCGAACTTTACAGGAGAGCAAAGGAAAGTTTAATAGACATTGATTATAAGAAGGAAAAGTAAAAGTAAACAGTTATAATTAGTAATACGTATAATGTATATAAATCACATTGGAAGGATGGTGACGAGTTTCTAGTATCTTATTTGGTATTAAAAATATCTTTATGAATTCAAAAGGTTATAATAATCTGAGGATATACGTGGGATGGAAAGGACTTCCTACTACTATTGTGATAAATTGAAAGGGAAAAGAGATAGCTCTGTCCGGTAGACTGAATGGGATGTGGAAAAATAGGAAGCTGGTGATTTCGGTAAGGCCTGTGGCCACCCTACAAAGACTTCCATACACGTTTCCCATATAAACAGCTTCCTATCGTCGAGACTCCTATAATGTATTTTAATTAAATCAAAATACATGGCGATTAATACATGGTGTTCAATAAATGTCGAACCTTAGGTCGGCAAAAGCATATTTATTCATACAAACTAAATGTGTATACTTAAGCCGTCCCATTGGTAATGTACATATTTCTCTCAGCGGTCCCGTTATTATTGGAAACTTCTGGAAGGCGTATTTTGGAATGGTGTTCAGCTGGAATGTCGCGTTCCGTTTATGTCCTTTCTTTATTCAAATTGGGTCTCTTTCAGCGGCATTTAACTTGGAGGATAGCCAAATATCACACGGAGCCATGTCAGGAGAGTAGGGAGCCTGATAAAACAGGGAATGCTGTGTTTAGCCAAGAAAGTCTAAATCAGATGCGAAGACTGAATCGAAGCGAATGAATGTGTAATACTCGATATAAATTACTTTCATGATAGTCTAACGATTTACAAAATATATATTTAAAAATGTTGAAAAAAATGCAAACTTTGATGTTGCGTATCTCCTTAAAGAATATTTTCTATTAAATTGAATGAAGAACACTCTGCAGAAGTTTTAGCTACTAGGTACGAGACACCATGCATAATGCTTTAATAATTTAGGATAATTAATTTAATAAAGGAAAATATGAAATAAACCAAAAAATTAAAATAATAATCAAAAACAAAATAGGTACCTATATCAAAATAAAGAAAAATGCAGAAAATGGCAAAATGCAATGCAGAAAAAAAGAGAGCAGATGGGAGTGGGAATGAGAGTAAAAGGAGTGAAGTATGTAGTTGGGATTAATTTGTGCAAAAATATAGTATCGTTCCTTTTGTGGATTGTATTTTTTCAAAATCGTGTAAAAAAAAGAGTTGGGTATACGTTTCTTAAATGTGGTGATATTAGTGTCTAAATCAATAATAATAATAATAATATTTGGATAACTTATATAGCGCCGTTTTCGCGAATACTCACCTCAAGGGCACTTTACACAGAAAAAATATTATCTTACAAAACAACTTACTGCTAAAAATGAAAAAAACTTATTTACTATTACTTATTCACTAGGTAGCATGCAAGAAATGGAATTAAAATTGAATACTATGATAGTTGGGAGTGCCTGAATGAATTAGGTGTTTTCGCGGAGAGGAAAACATTAGCTAGCGTTGTTGTGGTCAGATTCAGTGTCTGTGTAACAAAATTATTAATAATATTAAATAGTTTCAGTGATGAAAACAGTTGAAGCGCCATTGTGGCAATCAGCTTCTCGGGTTTTTTCTTCGCTGCAAGATTCTATCGCTTCATTTCCCGAGCGGGCCGGCGCGCTCTTACGGCGAGTACCTACCCTCACATTACATTGTTCCTCTGGCCCGCCCCGAGACGCAACCTTGGCAATGCAGTCGGCTACTATTGGGCACACAGGACGCGCTGGTTTCTTGGTACCCGCTGTCTACTCGTCAGTACCAGCGCGCCGCACACTGGGTCGAAACAGTAATTTGAGGGACTTAGGGACCAACTTTCTTTTTTTACTTTTTTCTTTATGCGGATGGATAGAGCTCATTAACCTTATTAATAGTTGTCCTATGATACTTTTTCCTAAACTTTATAGTTTGGGCAGAAAAAAAAAGTTTTGTATTTTTTGTATGGAGCGGATCAAATAAAATTAAATTTCTGCGAAGTGGTGACTGACCCTCATTTGAAACCTTTTTTTCTCATACCTTGTCTAGTCTACCATCGTTTGATGCTATTAACGTGTACATAAACTTGCAATTCTATCAGATAAATGGATCGAAAAATTAAAAAAAACAGTATATATTTATAATATTATTTTTTATTTTATTAATTTCAAACTAAATATGAAATAGTGAGTACAAGTACATTATAACACAAATAATTAACAAAAAACCCAACAAAATTAGACTAAAAACTAACTAAATGAACACCTAATAATACAACAGCAAACATATTATTTTACAAATTACGATAGTATATGATGTATCAGAGCTAGCAGCAGAAACTTGGCCGGTAAATTCCTGACTATATTATGAGTCTAAAATGTTCAAGCAACCATGGCCTAATATCAATAGTTATGGAGATATGCAATATCAAAGTGTATTTTTGGGAAGACCTAGAAGTCGCGTGGTGCTAAATCCGAGTAGCATGGATGTGGACAGACAGGATTTTTTTTTCGTACAATAACTCGCGGATCAGAAGCGAGATATGGCTTGGCGCGATGGCAGCACTCTCTCATTTGCAAATTACCAGTTAAAATGCTTCGAACGGACCTGTTCTAGGTGTTCAGTTCTTCGCAAGCTCTCGAATAGTCAATTCTTGTTTTTCTGCCCATTTTTGAGACTTATTGCATGCTTTCCTCTGTTTCTAAGGTCGAAGGACGTCCCAACCTTTGCTCTTCTTGAACAGACTCATTTTAGATTTTAAATCATTTATACCAATTGTAAATAGTCTCAACGGTCATCAAATTATCGCCATATACTTATTTTAATATTTTATGAGCTTCTTTGGCACTGTTACGAACAGAATCACGAATCAGCCCTGAAAAGGACTTCTGCATATATATTGTATTTTTGTGTATTTTATGAAAAGGCGACTTCGGCACAGTACCGATGTCACCAATATCCACTCAAGCCAGGCCAAAAGGTATTCTTATAGACAATAAATGTGGAAGTAGGAAAATCGGAATGCATTCCCATTTTTACCTCCGAACCATCAATAACTCTTTTATTTTGACGATTCAGCAGAAGTTATTAGCGATCCACTCCTACAAAAAAAAAACAGTGTTTGTTTTTATATTGAACAGGCACTCTTTTGCTATTGAAAAACAATACGCGTTGTTAGAAATCCATGATGCGCGACAGACAAGGTAAACATGACCTTACTCTCCGGGCTCTGGAAGTGGCTTGATAGGTCGGTCACTTGTTCTTGCTCAATACTATTATTATTAAAGGAACAGGCTACCGGGATCGATACTTCACATTGATGTAGCATTTTTTATAGCAGTTGATGCTACAAAAATTCATTCACTGTATTTTTGATCACACCTCGTATTTAGTACAATATACAATTGAGGTTTTGTCCAAATTTTGAGATCACATCACTTTCTGTGCGCCGGGTCCACAATCATCGCGGAGCAGGAATTGGATCGGTCCAATTTGAGCGTCTGGAATGCGGGTTGGGAATTTTTGGCATTCTTACAGGCTGTACAATACTCGCGCGAGAATCTGTCGGCTCACCCCAATCAGAGGGCAAACATCTGAACAAAGTAAGCAATTTGTATAATTATTCGGTAACCAGCATTTATCTCATTTGTTTTATTTAAAATATTTTTCCTTAAGTTTTCAATACAACAGGTTTAGAACGTGGCTTCGAAGTTTACGAGTCCTGCAACGAGACTGATGTCGTCAAATTTATTTTATTTTACCGATAAATTGGCGTTTATTGGACAAAAGACATATAATTGCTGGATACATACTCACATAATACATAATAATATAGGATAATACATAGAAAGCCTCTCGGCCACTACCTACCTCGCTAGGTATATAGTGGTACCTGTTCTGAGGTAGGTAGCTTTTTTTTAAATCATTTTACCACCTTAGATAAATGAAATATAATACTTTCAAGGTTTTTTTTATTGGTATTCAGCTTCCCAGAAATACGGGGTGGTCGTGGAAGCCTTGGCGAGATCAGGTTAACCAGATATCGATAAATGGTCCCGTTAGAAGCCTCGACAATCGAACAGAAGTGGATAAACGGAGTGATGGTAAATTAGTAAGTCAATTAGATGTATTAAATGGCTCAAAATGTCACGTTCTACGGCATACAATCCAAGACCCTTGACAGATCTAAACGAAATTTTGCTTAGTCGGTCTTTAGAATAATGCGCAAAATATAGGAACACCCTTTGCTCCCCCCGCAACTGTCCACAAAACAAATTCCCCAATCGCCATGCATTCCAAAATTTTCTCAGTTGCACTCTAGAACACTATGGACATTATACTCACTGCAATCCCCTTCATTTCTCCTTCACCTTACCTAACCTAACCAAAGTTTGCATGCGTCATTACTAATCTCGTTAAACAGAGCCGTCCCTCCTTCCTGTATCAACTTTGTCGCAAATTATATAACTTTTCGGGATGCTATGAAGCTCCTCCTGGCCACACACGACCTCCCCCTATCAAGAGTGTGTATTATACTGAATATCATCCGTTCCAAATTATGTTGTGTAGCACTTTAGGACCCTGAGGAAAATACACTAATGCCCCCAGACGTGTTACCCTCCCGGGCCAAACTTTGCTTCCTAAAACATGTGTAAAAATTTGTCATTTTTAAACCAATAATTTATCATTTCTTTCTACATTAAGAGTATGTTAAATATTATAATTTCATTCATCTCACTCATCTTAATTTAAAATTCGTTTCAAATGTAGATCTTTTATTATACTTAATTAAGTATTTTTCATTTTAAAATTACTATTTCTATGTTCTATATTAATTTAATAAATAAATATATTTTTTAAATGGAAAATTCAATTATATTGCAAGTGCGATGTATTACACATTTGACAAATCTGAAGAAATATCCAATTCACCTGTATTTCTTTAAATATTTTGAGTTGCATAGATACTTGAAGAACCTCACAGAACTGAAAGCCTGCTAAAGCTAATCGTTGCGGGTTTTAAAAACGCCACGTTTATGACTTTGGAGCATGTTCATAAAGATTGATCACACTCAATACTCGATACCAACAGTCTAGGTGTTTGTGGTATTACTTGCATAATGTGGGCACATTTATTACGTAATTAAACCTAGCTTAGCAAACAGCTTGCATTAGGATATCATTGTCTGGGGATGTAGCTCAGTGGTAGAGCGTTCGCTTTGCATGTGAAAGGCCCCGGGTTCGATCCCCGGCATCTCCAAATTTTTTGTTAATTTTTTATTTCTTGTGTCTCCTTTTTCTTCTTCAACACTTGAAACTCAAAAGTACATGACCGTAACCACTCCATCATCTATTGAAACCGCCGCTGCGGTCCTTCCTATCTGATGAGCACTCGTTTTTCTCTTGCAAGTCCGTCATGATTACGAAATTCAATAGCTATGAACCATTCCGAATCTTTTTAATTAAATTAATTTCGGGATACCAAATTCAGATCAAAGGTAAATGATGATCAGCCTGACTGCCACCTTGTTCACTATTCGTCATTTATACTCCATCAATTGCGTCTAATATACAGGTTGTAACAGAGCTAAAACTTTACAGGTAGATTCCTGTCTAAATCGTAAGCCGAAAATGTTTGACTAACAATGTCCTAAGTATTAGTGATGCGAATATTCGTATTCGTATTCGCTGAATAGTAGATATTTACCGAATATTCGTATTCGCCGAATATTATCACGAATATTAAAAACAAACTATTTATAACTGAACGCAACGCAAATTACGGTTTGGCTGTGCACCATTTATCCGAACACACCTACGCACCCTATCTTTATTTTCGGGGATTCCCCTAATATTGAATGAATGGATTTGTTGAGTTCTCAAGTTGTCAATTTTTACTTGTTTCACAGCATAACATGAGTTCTTTCATCGAGTTTTGTAGGGTTATTAATAATGTTGGTGCACATTTCATGTAGTTTTTGTTTTGTAACACGTATTGTTCATTTCATTTTATTTCTGTTGTGTGTAAAAGTGTTAACTCTTATAAAATAATTTCAAATTAAATCTAATAACATGACCTCTCGTAGGTGTGAAAAAAGTGATATTTATTTTCGACCGCTGGGAATGTACAAATGGATAAAAGAAATGTTGTGCTCTTTGAACAAAAATTTGCCGGTGGTAAATTTTAAATATTCGTAAAAAAAGTTATGTATTATTTTATACCTTGTTGAATTATTCGTATTCGTATTCGCCGAATAGTAAGGCTTGATATTCGTATTCGTGAAAGAATTATTCGTTGCATCACTACTAAGTATCAATAGTTATGGAGATTAGCGACATTAAAAATATGTAACTTTTTTCAATATTTCTGACTTATTTTCTAAAATATGTTTGACCATCATTAAAGTTGCATATATGGATAGAATATTAAAAATGTATTAATTTAAAAACAAGTCAAAACAATAGAATAAGAAAAATCTTGCAGAAATTGGAAATATACATTTTTATATACATTACAAAAATTTTATACAAAAAAAAACAAAAATATATTATTACAAAAATAAATATACAAAGGCTACAAGATATCGTAAAAAAAATACATACCAAAAGTAGACCTCTTTCCATTTAAGAAAGACAATCGAATTGGTATGTGTAAGCCGTGCATACGAAGCACATTGTTTCGTTGCGTTGCGTTTATAGGAATAAATAAATATAGTAAATATATTATTTTCTCTACAAAAAATACCTCTACATAACAACAAAATTATAATCCATGAACAAAAATGTAATACGAACTGTAAACTACCTAACAATAATTGTACATTAATCAACTCCACCTCCGAATCAAAATACCTTGGTGTGATCAACACCTCAAGTGGAATAGACACATCATTGAGTTAGTAAAAAGAATAAGGAAATGTATCTACACATTCGTTAGATTAAGAAATATTTTAAGCACAAAAATTATTAAAAATGTTTATTACGCCATTGTTCACTCTCTACTCATATACGGTGTTATTGGCTGGGGGGGTTGTTATAAGAAAAACATAAACTCAGTAAAAATATCACAAAGGATTATCATTAAAGTAATACTGAAAAAAATCTACATTTCCAACGAAAGATCTCTTTAAATTGTTTCCAGTACCAAACGTAGATGATATTGTCAAGCAAGTTTCCATATTAAAAATATGTAAAGAAAAAAACCTTACAGAAGACCAGGAATATTTCAAACTTATGAGAAATGGAAACCAATTCATAATGCCTAAATATAAAACAATCCAAATGCAGCATCACTATATTTATAAAGCCATTAATTACTATAATAACTTACCTATCGAGATACGATGCATCAGTAACCGCTCAGAGCAAATAAAAAAATTTTTTTTTTCTTTAAATCAAACTTAAATTCGTAAATCATTTAAACCTATAGCTTTTTTCAAAATAATTCCTATACTTTCATTATCAATTTACCTTTTTACTGTATTAATAAATAACTTGTATACACTATGTACCTATATATTATAACAAGGAATAAGAACTGTGGCTCCCTCATCAGACTCAAGAGCTTCTTCTCACTGATAAGGTCTACGTGACTACCAAGTATTTAAAAAAAGTGTTTAATCTGATATGTTATATATAAGAACTGTATTTGTACCATAAATTAAATAAATAAAAATAAAAAAAATATAAAAAATATGATTTAATTAAAAAAGCCACTTTAACCAAAAATCCTCAGACATCTGTAGAAGAAGATTGAAAAATGATGTAGACATCGGTGAAGAAAACACAAAAGACGATTGCATTGTTATATTTTAGCTGTATCGTATAATGAATACAGTATCGCTTGGTCGACTTTAAAAAGTTAACTGGGTTCAAAAAACTAAACAAAAAATTTGGAGATGCCGGGGATCGAACCCGGGGCCTTTCACATGCAAAGCGAACGCTCTACCACTGAGCTACATCCCCATGTAACGGTATTTAACTACAAGGTAAATTTAATTACGTAATAAATACATTTGCGTGTCACGCGAAATAGGTACAAACATAAAACACCTCATGTTGTTTTACTAAGGGAGTCGGGAAGTTTGCGAGTTACGCGGCACCAGAGTATTTAGTATCAAAGTGTGATTTATATAGCGTTGGCAGTTGGGTACTATTAAAGTACATGTGGGTGTTAGAGCTACTGTTTTAACACCTTATATTAATTACATAGTATTTTAATTAAGCTCATTTTAACGTTGAACGAACGCGTTTGGAAGAACAGTCACAGTCATGGAAATAGTCATATTAGAGAGAACAGACACATCGATTTATTTTATTTTATTTATTTCGTCACCCAACAGAAAGGCATAAAAATATGCTAAGATAAGTGTAATGAAAATTTAAGAAAATTTAGTGTCTTACAATATCTAGACAACCTCGAAGATGTAAGCTGGTCGTAGACAATGAACCCATAGAACAGGTTATGAAATTTAAGTACCTTGGGGTGGAGATACCTAGCTACAGTGATCTGTAAAACGAAATCAAAGAGCAGATAAACAAAGCAGCGGATGCTTAAAAGACACTGTATGGGCCAATAAGCATATGCTAGTGGAGAGCAAAGTCAGAATATATAAAATATGCATAAGACCTATCTTGACACACGGTATCGAAGCAAAAGTGGACACGGTGAGACTAAGCACCTTCTCAATACTACCGAGATGAAGACCATAAGACCCATTGCGGACAAGACCCTCAGAGACAGAGTACCCAATGCGGAAATCCGCAGAACCTGCGACATACAAGACATTGTAAGATGGAGCAGGCTGAGAAGACGTTTCTGGAGGGATCATGTCGAGAGAATGGACCTGACAAGACTTCCCAGAGCCGTGATGCGCGGGATTCCAGTGGGGCGCCGACCGCCAGGGAGACCACCAAAGAGTTGGAGAGAGAGCTGGACGTCTTTCTCACAAGACCAGGACTGACCTGTCAACGCAGTTCAAAGATCTAATAAAAAAAGAAGAAAAAGAAGAATACTTGTCGCGGGAACCTATTGTAAAGCAAATAATCATCAAGAGGAAACTAGTGTGTTTCATTGAACTCCCGCAGCACAAATTTCCCTCTCCTGGCACAAGAGATGGAATATTACAACTGGTGTGGCCGATTACAACTGGTGTAGCCGATTACAACTGCAAAACAAAAAAGTAGTTATATGTCTCTTACAATTATAGGATAACACAAATAAAGAAATGATTATACAGATTATTCAAAAGACATATATAAGACTCAGGAAAAACAAAAGCAAACATTAACAATCAGTAATACATATAATGTACATACTGCATATTGTCAGGGAAGATGAAGAGTTACTAGTATCTTCCCCACCATACAATACATTTCATATTTGGTATTAAAAATATATATTGAATTCAAAAGGTTATAATAGTCTGAGTATATACATGAGATGGAGAAATTTTCCTATTACTGGTGTGATATAATGGATCTGGAAGGATAGCAAGCTGGTGATTTCGAAAGAATCAACCAAGATAATTTGGATACAGACAGGTCATTAGCCCAGTGGCCACCATATGAAGACTTCCATAAACGTTTCCCATATAAATAGCGTCGTTTCATTGACGTTTTACCAAGTTAAATCATCCAATTTACTCTATATTTTCTTATTATTATATTCTTATTATATACTCTATATATATATATTCTTATTATATACTCTATATATATAAAAAAAACATTTGTAATTTCGTTTCAAACAATGAATACCTATATGAAAGGAAAATTAAACTTTTTTAAACGTTATTCGAAAATATGGAGTATTAAATCAAATGGTTTAAGATAGTAAAATGAAAATCGAATTTTTGCAAATTCGACACATCTTCGGTATAGTCAGTAACAGCTTAAACTAAGTTTATGCCTACTAGACGTCACTGATAGCTAAAATCTAACAGTCTGGCGTATTGTTTCCACAAATGAATGTTTACAAAGTCTGCTTTGAGACAAGTGTTCAATTAGCAGAGCGGACATGGGGCTTGTCTAGGTATTTGGTTGTAAATATTATGTATACCTCTTTCTATTTAAGAAAGACAATCGAATTAGTAATGTGTAAGCCACGCGTACGGGACACATTGTTTCGTTGTGTTGGTGTTTATACCCGTAAACACCAACACAATGAAAAAATGTGCGTACTTTCGAGTTACAGGAGGTCGCTAAAGAAGAAAATGGAGACACATAAAATAAAAAAAATATAAAAAGTTTGGAGATGCCGGGGATCGAACCCGGGGCCTTTCACATGCAAAGCGAACGCTCTACCACTGAGCTACATCCCCAGGTAATGATATTATAATGCAAGCTGTTTCCTAAGCTAGGTTTAATTGCGTAATGAATGTGTCCGCATTATGCAATTCATAATAAAAACACCTAGATACCAACTGTTGCTATCGAGTACCTATTAAGTGTCATCAATATTTATGAATATGCTCTAAAGTCATATAACGTAGTCGTTTTTATAACGCGAGACGAGTTTTTTCGAAATGTCTTATTTGTGCCGAGCGTGGTTGAGGAGTCCAAATATCGCACCGCATATCTTGCACGTGCATCCGGTGGACAGGGAGATTCTGAGGGATGGATCTGACTTCTTTTCAATCTTATTTATGTTTTTTTTTACCTTTTTATATATCATTTATAATTTTTTATTTTATTTTATTATTTTTTATTTTTACATGAGGTGGTACAATTTAAACATTTAAAATAAAGAAACATATTTTTCTACTATCACGAGGTAGTATAAGGTGTGGATACAAAAGGAGTATAGGTATGAATTCTCAAAAAAAATAGCTTAAAGTAGAAATATGCATCAATTTAAGTCAAACAAAATAAAATAAAATATTAAACATTGATTTAATACGAATAAATATATTTTTAATAAGAAGCAGCGATAGTTTTGAAATTCTGTTTATATTTAATGATAAATTTGGGTTGGAAATTGGAAAGTGCAGATTTGGTGCGTACTGACATTCTCAAACAGTCTCACGATCATTTTATGTGTCTAATAGGCGGAAGACGCAAATAATAATATACCTCATTATTATTTTCGCCATCCAGTAGCGTTAGTGATGGACATTGTTACATAGAAAATTATGTATTTTGATACATTAGACATTTTATTATATATAAAATTTGAAAGCGACTAGACTATTAACAGATTTTAAATAAATATTGTGATTACTTTTGCTGCAAGGATTCTTCCTTTCCTGATTACCAAAGATTGGAATCGCATGATTGAAAATAGGATCTTGTAAATTTAGACCTGGACTTCCATTCTATGGTAGTCCTTCCTTCATGCTTGTTTCTTGTTAGTCCTGGGGATACGAGACACGGAATTATTAATAATTTCTCGAGATAAATGCATCTCATTCTGCAGAGGCAAACGCATTCATATCCAGCCGAGGCCTGTAATCTGTAAATCACTTCCGAGAGAAATTATTTTGCTCGACTTCCATTAAATTCTAGTTTATTTTCCGGACTATCTACATACCGCGCTATTCATTAGGCTTCATTGCTATGTCATCGAGTGCATTCATTATGATACTGGTTCTATACAATAAAAGGAGTATAAAAGTGGTAATGCAAATTCAAAAAGTGATAAACTTTACAAAAAAGTGGTACTATAAATTTAAAAAGTGATGGACTAAACAAAAAAGAGGTAGTATAAATTAAAAAAAAAGTGAAAAATACTAAAAAATGAAGTTTTAATGTAAATTAAAAAGTGATAGGTAAAATAAAAAATTATTAGCCAAATAAATTTCACAATTACCACCAAATTCTCTTAACCCATTTCAGTATTTATTTATTTATTGATATGTGAAGATTTGATTATAAGAGAAAGATTGGATTTTTTTCCAGACAAACGAATTGGCATATACCTAATTTGTAAAATAAAATGTATAACTCTTGAACATGCTTTAAAATATAATATATGCATATGCGATCGCAAAACATATAATGAGGGCACGTATATCGTCGCTGTATATATAATTAAGCCTATGTGCCGTTTTAGTACATTCTGAAATAATAGAATGAAACTGTTATAAAAAATAATTGCACAGACTAGATTTATAAAAAATATTTTAAATAATTACTAGGCAGACTTGCCAGATGAATGGCAATGTTTTTTTTAGTATATCTCTATTATTTATATGAAAAATTGACAAATTGATTCATTCATCTGAGAATGTATTAAACGGCACATAGGCTTAATTATATATACAGCGACGATATGTAAAATGGTTAATTAGAAATGGAAAATTTAGAATCGATGTTGGTACCTATTTTTCAAATCGTGGGATCCCCTCGATTAAAGCCGCCGGCGTATTATATCCCTGCTAACATTTTGATATTTAGAATTTATTTGAACTAGAATACAGATACAAATACTCATTTTGTTTAGGTTAACCATTCAAGTCAATGAACTTATTGTTTACATTAGTCCCTAGGTCGGGATATTTCATAAGAAGACAAAGATATGAATCTTTAACATTTAACCTTTCTAGCCCTTTAGGCCAATGAACTCAGTAAATTGTTTATATTAACACCATAAAAATCCCTTCGAAACAAAGAGTGTTTATATTAATTTGGGAACATAGGAAATAGAGTATAAATAGTACGAAGGGGTCTAAGATGCATCACTGTGTTTCTGATTTTTGCTCTGTAAAGTTCTTTACAAATAAATTTATTAATTCTCCTGTAGTGTTTAACTGATATAAAATCCTTTAAATACTGATACAACCAGTGCGGGAAATTTAATTAGCGTCAGAGCCATTTTTATCAAAGACCCAAACCATTCCCTAATCGGATTTTGGGCTAAGCCTTTTTTTACAGTTGTGGGATCTATGTAGTAGTGATTGGACGCGATTAACAAGAAGTTTTGGGTTTTTCCGGTAGAGCGCGCCGGTCATGCATTTTGCCAAAATTTTCCTGTCCCGCCGCCACACTGTGATATATTCCAAATCTAGCGGAACTTAATAAAATGTATATTAATTTAATTTTTATCTCCGGAAGTACTGAATAGATTTTTATGAAACTTTTCCTGAATGTTCATAAATATATTCTTTATATGTACACATAACTAAAAACTATTCAAATTCATAGAGTTTCATGCAAGGAAAAAAACAACAGTCAGTTCATTCGACTTATATTTGCACAAATTGAGCTTGTTTTATATACAACATGTCACGTTATTAATGCAAACCCTCAAAGTACTTTGTTAAGAATCGGCTTCTGGTCTAAAATGTTCAAGTAACCATGACCTAATATCAATAGTTATGGAGATATGCAATATCAAAGTTTGTATTTTTTTCAATATTTCTGCAATTTATACTATTATTTTTTGCAAAAAGTTGAACTATCATGACAGTAACTTATATCGATTATGAAAAATTTCTTTTTCTTCAATACAACTTCAATAAAATGATAAAATCCGTGTATTTTGAACTTTTTTCAATTTTTGTAATTAATCGAATCTTGCGAAGGGTGGAACTCTGTTTTTGCTTTCTTGACAAGAGGGTAAGCTGGATAAATATTTAAATTTTTACCCCTAGACTGTTGTCTCAGTGTGTTATACTGGTGGGTACTCAATTTGGTATTGACCATTAGTGTCAAGGCGGCTTCTAGAGAGAGTTTGGCTCTGGTACTCCAAAAATTTGTCTCGCTTTTTTTATTCGAGTAGCTCAGTAAGGAGACTCAGCAGCTACCTCTTTCAGTAGATTGGCAGCATCCCTATTCCGGAAGATCTCAAACTAACTTCAGTGGCGACCGTTCAATCTTCTTGAGTTTTTGTGGAAACTAGATCTATGATTTTTCTCTTTTGGATTTATACTTGGAAATACTTTTTCGAATGACTTCCAAGGCCTCCCTGATCTTGTACAATCTCGTAAACCTGCTAAACTTGAGGATGGAAGCAGGTCGAGAAACTTAGAAGGCAATGATACTATATCTTCAAACCACCCATAATGTTCAGCCAAAAATTTCGATTATTTTCTACAGATTTTCTCCAACTTGGCATCTGTTTTTGCGCTAAGACTGCTAACGTAAATTTTTAGTTCTCAAGGCGTGCTTTTCGAATTAACCTGGTTGTGTTTTTGTATTATAAAAATCTAAATGCACCTGTTTTGATCCTTTTTTGCCACTTAAAAGCCATACTTAAAAAATGTATCTTTTCATTATTGTAGGTACTCCTAAAGAAAATTAAAAAATATTGTATGAGTGTCGAAAACACGTGCCGCCAAATTTAATGAAATCTTTTAGAATATGAACCAAAGCAGTAAATAAAATTATTTTCTCGTTGGGTACCCATGGATATTTTTTGTAAAGTCAATGCAAAGTCACACTTCTTCAAAAATATTACAATTTTGACATGTACAAGTAAATGGCTTTGTATCTGTCAATAAAATATATATATTGTAATACAGTTTACTTTGTGAAGTAGCCGTAGATGTGAAGATAAAATATATATGTGTATTAGTAACTGTACTTCGAAATAAATTCACTTTTTTTCTTGATAACAAAGACTCAAATTAACGAACAAAGTTGCTGTCAGAATGACGGCCTATGCAAGTGTCACTTTGCCAGGTTGCCATATGAAAACCGGTGCTGTTATTTAGCAAATAATTATCAAAACATATAGTCTAGGTAATTAGCTACTGTGTATATTTTACTAATTTTTATTTTCTTGCTTTTTAATTTTTGAATAAAGTTCCGCTAGATTGCGAATATATTACAGTGTGCGCCGTATTGAATTATAAAAATTATTTGTTTGAAAATTTCGTTGTAATATTTTGAAGCTAATTTGTATTAAATAAATAATATGTATTGCCGCCCTTCTTTATTAGATTTTTACGAACACTTTCTTTTTCAATTTTTATATTTTGTTTCGTGGTTTTCACAATTTTCATAGCGTAAGATTGTCACCTTTATCCTTAAGGCAATAAATGTATAATTGTAAATGTATAAATTGTAAATAATGCACATTTTTCATCATTAATATTATATGTTCACTCATGCATTTACTTTAATTTGAAATTAAATTAATTTGAATTAAAATTATTTTCATATTTTCATGTTCAAAGCATTTTTCCAAGGTAAGTATCTACTACTATTTAGATAATTTATAAAACCCTACTACTATTTAGATAATTTATAAAATACTATAAAATGTTCTCTTGACCCCGACGTGATTTGAACACGCAACCTTCTGATCTGGAGTCAGACGCGCTACCGTTGCGCCACGGAGTCGTTCTCCAATGGTGAAAATATTTGAATAGTTATATGTAAACTAATGCATGTTAACAGTAATTAATTACATAATATTCAAATTAACTGAATTTTCATTTCCTATTACAGAATGCATTGTGATAGGGAGAAATGACTTCAAACATTTCTTCAATATTCTTCTTGTGCTTTTCCTGCTTATCTTACTTAATATTAAACGTAGTAATCTTCACGTTGAGAAAATATTACATTTCTCTACGAATCATCATATAATAAGAAATTGACGCATCACATTACCTTACTTAAATTAGAATCTTTGTGTACAGCTAATTGGTAACCTGACAATTTGTGTCTAATGTTCAATTCGCTGAAAACATTGACATTTTGGTTTTCGGTTTTTAACATTACTTTGGGTACGCGCATACACGGATGAGATTTTGCTCTCGCGTTCCGGAGATTTTGTGCTTTTAACCGGTAGTGTGCCGGCCGTACCTACGTAACGCGGAATGTACCCTGTCCGCCGCGCAATTTCGCGCAAAATTCGTGTTTTTTAGACACTTTTTGTGATTGTTATGTTCATGTAAAAATTAATAATAATCGCTAAAGGATTGCAGTTTCTGGTTTCTCAATATATAGACTTCAATAATTACTTGCACGATAATTACTTATTCATTAATTATGTAAATAATTAACGAAATTTACTGTCAGAAATGTACGCACATGTTTATCGAATAAAACCATGGAAGCAATAACACTAAAGATATTGTGTTTCAATATTTTCGTTCTAAATATATCAAAGAATATAGAAATATTTAATTATAACACTTTTTTATATAAAAAAATATTTTTTTAACAATGAATAACACAATTAATGCGCGGCTCGAAGACGACATTTGGAATGATTTTTTGTCCGGTTTGCGCGGCGAATGAGGTTACTTGACAGATAGAACTCGTTCATTCATTCAAAAACTTGAGATACAACGAATGATAAGCTTTAAAAACCCATAAACGCGGGTAAAATAGGCCGAATTCGCATACGCGTCTAGGGAGCGCAGATCTGCGCTCTGGCACACGACCGGTTAAGACAAGTTTCGAGACAGGTCTAATTCACACTGAATAGATTAAAAATAAATTATGCACCACTGTGAACTCCTGAGAGAATGCAATAACCGCAGCCTCGAATGGCGAAGATAGGAAGGCCGTCAAAATCATAAGAAACACGACTGACTCTCCGAACTCACTAGAGAATTACAGCCTATTTGTACCAAATAATTATCAAACATAACACATTAGTTGTCTAACCGTCCATCTGTCTGTCTGTCCCCGTAACTTCGTGTAACGTCCGTAATTTCGTTCGAATTTACGGCTAAAAAACGGCCGGAGATGAGGCTTGAACTCCGGGCTACCAAACCCGAACCGGCCGATTAATGCATGTGGCTACGGCCGCCTCTCCGTAGACCGCCAAAAAGATGCTTTAAATGTATACCAGGGCTTAGCAAAGACGTGAACCAATGTTTAGTAATTTTAAACGGGTTACATCTAGTATTCATTATTCCATGTCCCAAAATGCAGAACGGATGTATTAAATAGGCACACCATAACGCGTAGTGTGAAATTTTCAAACGAACTGAATAATCATGGCGATATATTTAATGACAGGATTAAAAGCATCAGACAGAAAATCGCTTCAATATAAGGGACGCACCTCAAAAAAATTTTTTACTTTGAAAATTTTATATTCAAGTATGTATACTAAAATTCTGTTCTACTTATTGAGACTATTTATTGACATAAATACTATCTTCTTAATATACAGGATGTAACAGAGCTAGTCCACAATACTTTACAGGTGGGTTCCTGCATTAGTCGAAAATGTTCAAGCAACCACGACATAAAATCTATGGTTATGGAGATATGCAACATCAAATTTTGCATTTTTTTCAACAATTCTGACTTATTTTTTAGAAAACGGTGGACTATCATTAACGTTACTTATATCGAATATGAACAATTCGTTCCCTTTAATACAAGTCAAATAAAATGATAAAAACCTTCCCATCCCATTTGGAATTTCGGCAGCCCTTTTATTATTTAATTTAACTGTATTGAAACGAAAGAATTTTTCGTAATCGATATAAGTTACTGAAATAATAGTTCAACTTTTTGTGAAATATAAGCCAGAAATATTGCAAATAAAATGTAAACTTTGATGTCGCATATCTCCTTAACTATTGATATTGGTTATGAACAATTTTGACTCATAATGAAGGCAGGAAATCAATTGAAAAGTGTTGTGGACTAACTTTGTATATCTTCATCTTCTTATCCTCTATAAATCTCCTGATGTCCTGATCTAACTTGGGGTAATTATGTATGGCGGATTACGTATATATAAATGATCTGTCATTACCTATTCCAGGAATGGACTGTGTGTCGGAGGCATAACCAGGCCGGTCCGAGGGCTCAGTGAGGGCGGATTGACTCCCACAACTGACTCTCTTAATAAAGTAGGTATTACGTTCGAAATGACACAAGGTGGAGAAAAAGACGTAGAGTAAGATTCTACTAGAATATTTGCACAGTCGTAACAGTAACATGCATGAATAAGTCAAGGGAAGAGGGACCCACCACACGCCCAGGGCTGTTTTATGTACCCTATCGGCCCTACACTTTCTCCACCCAGCCCCGCTGACACTCGTGGGAATGCGAGCGGGACGGGGAGGCGTCCACACAAAACGTCATCTCTGCCTCCAAGACGCAGGGATAAACGGCAATTGGAACATACTTATCATTCATTAAGTGGGAATTACAAGGGAAGGTCCGATGTTTGGAGGTTGGTAGTACTTTGGGGAAACTGCTTTTAGGTCACCACCCGTCATGTGACGGGAAAGCTCCAAAGGTGTAGAATATTGGATGGTTTTATTATCTCGATTAAACAAGTACAAGTTATACACGAGTACGATTACAAAGACAATTAAGTATACTCGAAGAGTGATAGCCTCCGGCCTTACGCCGGGGGTCGATGAAGGACTGACATGCCCACATAGGGTGTGGGCCGCTTTTTATATCATCCGAGAACAAAGGATTCCTACTCGTCCGAGGGGTGTATGGGGCGATGGCCCCGCCGTCCTCGTCCTCTTGGTGATCTGCTGACGAAGTCGCGGCTATACAATGTACGTGTTGTTGGTCTGCTCAGGACTGTGGCTGTGTAAAGGGTAACCCCCATAGATGTTTCGCAGGAATCCCGTTTGCACGGCACGGGTCTAAATCGTGCAATCCGAGATGATGAATATGTTTTCATAATTATCAAAACAAACAAGCAAGCCTAAACCAAACGAAGGAAAGCTGCACACTTGGGTACGATACCTGCAATGAGAAATGTGATTTCTAAGAATTGTGTCGAACCTAGGCCTGCTTGGAATCAAGCCGCCCGCATCGGCCAAACGCACCAATCAGGAGCTCGATGCCGGTATAAGAACCACTCTCTCTCCGTACGCCGCTTTACCTATTGTATTCTTAATTCAATTGTAAAACATTATCTTCATTAAAATCGACGTTTATAAATCGTGATTATCGCTGGTTACCCTGTATCTCTCCACTCATACATCATTGCTTCTTGTCACATACATTATATATATACATTAGCATGCCTTCAGCGAATCCACATAAATGTCCCCGGAGATCATGTTTCTTACAGATGGATACGGTTTTCCATTAATACTAACACGCAACTTTATTCATCATTCAACACAACGCAACAAATCTGTTAAAGAACTAATTATTCAGGGGAAGGAGAAAAATAAGAGAAAAAGAATATGTTGGTTGCGTAAAGGTACAGATACATATGCTTATTTAGAGCATGCTCATTAGCATGCTCAAAATAAGCATTCCCTAACAACTGTACACACTTGTTCATTATTAGCATGCTTATTTTAAGCATGCTCATAAATGACCATGCTCAAAGATAACAATCAAACACATATTAGATGTATTATAGATTGTACCATATATTAGATTAGATTAGATGTAAATGTAAATATATAGCTTATTATTGATAGTATATTAGTAATAGATTTAAGAATATAAAGTGTTAAATACTTGTTAATGTACAAATTGTAATATTAACTAACTTAAGAAATAAATAAAATAAAAAAATAGAATAGAGAGAAATTCTAGTTGCAAACTGAAATACAAAATTCAAGTGAATCAATAAATCAAAATAGTTACCGAGTTTCCATTCGCACATTTTTGATTTTAGTTTTATAATTTTTATTGTAAGATTTGAATCATTCATGTCTTTTAATAAAGTTTCATAAACATTGTTTCTTGCTATATTATTTTTACATAGCGGTGACCGCGTATTCCACAGACATTCGTAATAAGTCACGAAAAGTAATATTTTGTCATCTCCCCAACGCGCCATATTTGTTTCATCTGTCGCGGACTAAGCAGATCGCATTGATAATCGATACTAGCCGCGAATGACATTAGCATGCTCATAAGCAAGCCTGTTCATACATGCTCAAAAGATATCCCTCCTCGTGGTGAATGACATTAGCATGGTCATTACTAGCAATGTACGTACACACATGCCACAAAATAGCAATGGCTCAAGAAGGTCAATACTGCGCATGCTCACGTGTCACTAATAAGCACGTGTATTGTGTATCAGTACCTTAACCTCTGAAAACAGTTCAACGTCCAAAATGCCGTTATATATCTTGTATCTTATATAACATATGCAATGATAAATAGCATTAAATAATGTATTAATATCACAATAAATAAATAATGTATTAATATCAACATACCTACGTCCAATTGTACACAAAATAAAAAAAAATCTCTATGTAAAAATATTTGTCACCAAATTAACAATGTCCGTCACTTAAGCTAGCAAGACGCAACGCTAGAAGGTGCTGTTTTTACTAGGGATGGGCGTTGAATGGACGGACTAGTTGAAATCAACCGTTGACGTTGCATCGACGCGTCGACCGTTTACGTTTATCGCATGGACTAGTTGAATTCGTAGACGGTGGACAGCGGACGCCGTGGTCGGTGGACGATTCGAGATTAACGCAATGCAAAGCAACGAGCGAGAGCAAGACAAAACGTCTCCGTTTATTTCTCTCGCTGTCTTGTAGATGCCATAGACGTCATAGACGGCTCGACGGGTAATTTCATTTCAACTCTAAAGTACACTACCATAGAGTGCAGATCTGTGTACACGAACTATGACTAGAGATTTGAAATTTGAATACATGCGTAGCGCGAGATAGGCTTAATAAGCTATTATCTATTATTTTTTACTTGATTTTTTGTGATGTCACGTGCGACGATTCGGTGAATTCCCAATTTTACGCCGTATAAAATAAAACAATTCTGTTTAATTATTTTATTTTTTATTGAACTATTATTAATTAATAGGCCGGCTAGATATTTTTCTAAAATCAATATTTTATTCGATCGATCTCGACTTCTTATATATTTACCTGAAAAGGGATGCTAAAATTTAATTATTGTGTTATTTCCTTACTTTTCAACTTTAGCATATAAATGATAAACAAACTTGTAGGGAATAAAAATTTCTATACCTAACTATGGTCCTTATTCAGGAGTCCAACATTAATTATTGTATATGTAATATAATCTTGAATTTAGGTTTAATTAATTTTTATTATAAATTCCCTATTTTCAACTTTGTAGATAAAAAAATAAATCTATTATAATTTTGTTTACACCACTTTTTATTGGTTTTTTACATGTTTCGGGAACAATGTTCCTTTTCTCAAATTGAGCCTTAAACTAAAGTTGACAAATAATACAGATATATTTATTTATTAATAATGTCACCACAAAGTGAAAGTCTGACTTTGAAAGATGTATTCTTCAATAAATTTCTAGATAACATCTCAAATGTAAAGTATTTTTAAATTATGTATTTATTTATAAATTTATAGATAATAAATAAATGTAAAGGTTTTTATCATTTTATTTAACTTGTATTGAAACGAATGAATTTTTCGTAATCGATTTGAGTTAGTGTAGTGATAGTCCAACGTTTTACAAAAAATAATACTCATAATCAAGGCAGGAATATAGTCCTGCTAGGTTATTATTGTTTTACAAATAACCCTGTACACATGTAATAATGTGTATCTAATATATTTTTTTATACACACATTGCTTTGTACTTTATATTTTTAATTTTTATACTCATATTTTAATGCTTATACCCGATACTTTCACTGCTTATATATGTAGTTTATATTTATATTTTACTGCTTACACCTGATATTGTTGTGTATACCTACTTCTTTCTTTATTATATATAGAAAGAAGTATATAAAACAATATGTAAAAGCCTATAAACAAATAAATAATAAAATATTTCTTTTTACATATAAGCACAAGTAGCGGTTTTACTTTCCCCGAAACTATATTCCTTCGAACTTCTTTAAATTTTAAAAATTAACGTAATAAAAATAACCAACGGTTGTGCCGTCGAGCAGCGTCGCGTCAAACCGTAGACAGTTGACTATCGTCCCGATGTTTAGATAAACGTCCGCGACGTCCGCGTAACGAAGTTGACGCGTCAACTAGTTGACGAATTCAACTAGTTGATTGTCTCGTCGATGGATGGACGTGGACGGTCTCGTTTCGTCGACGGTAAATACGTCGACGACCCATCCCTAGTTTTCACAATCTCAACTCGCAGCCTAAACGACGCTTACGAAACTAATGTTACCAAAAGCGCTGTTTACATTTTAGCTATTGTTGTGAAGTCGATTTGTTGCGAAGGATCAATTGTTATTTGGCATTTTGTGAATATATGAAGCAAATTAAGTAGATTTTCAGCAATTCAAGATCATAGGTTATTTGTATTAAAGTAAACAGTGAACTCATTCGTATTTTTATTTGTTTTAAAGTAAAAAAATAATTTGTTAGCGTTTTAGATTGTTTTCGCAAATTTGTTTTTTGGTTGTGACTAATATTGTAAAACTAATAACTAATTTATGGAAAGCTGAAATAACGTATGAAGTCTGTCATTATTGACGGTCTGGAAATAGCCGTGTAATATTAATTTAACAAGATTAAAGTATTATTGAAAATTTAGATGTATGTATTTTCATATCACTTAGCTGCGCAACATCCCATTTTTGCATATTTTTATTATGATGATATATATTTTAATATTTTTGACTATATTATTCCTATCATCGTTAAGAGAGGATAGCACTTCCAAATCCCATGAGACTGAAGGACAAGAAGAAGAAAGTCAAATATATCAGTTTGTACCATCGCATGTCAAATTTGGCCAGCGATTTGCAGTGTTCTGATTTGGGTGCTGGATGGTGCTAATGAGGGCAGACTCACCGCTTACCCAGGACCATTTTATAAGTAAAAGCTCCCATATCGGTCCTACTCATTCGCCGCCAGGTTGGCATTCTTTAATGCTAAAAGCAACCGTGCAACCCAGCGTTGCGTGGCAGAGTTGGGCCGCACGGCTGCCTTCCCAAATTTTGCCCTCATTTTCCCGTCAGTTCACTTTTTTTTAAATACATACACCATCAAGATATTTAAATACAATAAGCATTAACATGACGTATAAGAATATACAAAATACAAAGTATATAATAACACAATATAAAAATACAAAGGATACACAGGATTATACAGATAAGGAGCAAACAGGCTGAGACATTTGAGGGTATAAGAAAAAGAAAACTCCTTTTTGGGTTAGCTGGATGGTGCTATGCAGTTTGACTTGAATGTGGCAACATACTCGTATTGTTGCCATCAAAAATGTTGTAGGACCTTCCAAAACAGAATAGTGCAAATTGGTGGCCAAATTTGACATACGTTGGCACACGAAGGAGATGATGAATATAGTGAAAACAAAACACACTACAGTACCATAAAATGTACCTTCTGACCCCGACGTGATTTGAACACGCAACCTTCTGATCTGGAGTCAGACGCGCTACCGTTGCGCCACGGAGTCCTGCTTATACTTGACAATTATATGTAACGTAATAAGATAAAGTAATTATTGATTGAGTCATTACGTAGACCAAATTTAGTGTCAAGTACACACGTGACGTCAGGTGTTTACTTATCTAACGGCGCAGATGGAAAGTGATTGTTTGCTGACCATATTTTCATAACTTGTTCTTTATCTCGCCAGTAGTAATAGTAATGTTGTGTGGATGTTTTAGTGTTATTGTCATATTGTTAATTAATATAATATTAGTGAGTACTCCTGTGCGATAACGTATGATATTGTAACGAGTTTGTTGTGGTAAAATCCAAACGAAACACTTACGTCTTTGTCTTGATATTAGTGATGCAACGAATACTACTTTAACGAATACAAATACGAATAATTCAACAAAATAATAGATAATACACCAATGTTCTTTTTTACTAAGAGATTTAATAATTAAAATTTACCATCGGCAAATTTTTGTTCAAAAAGCACAACATTTCTTTTATCCGTTTGTACATTCTCATGCGGTCGAAAACAAATATCACTTTTTTCACACTTATGAGGGGTCATGTTTATTATATTTAATTTTAAATTATTTTATAAGAGTTAACACTTTTACACACAACGGAAATAAAATGGAACGAACAATACGTGTAACAAAACAAAAACTACATGAAAAGAGCACCTAACCTTATAAAAAACCCAACGAAACTAGATGAAAGAACATGTTGTGCTGTGAAACAAGTAATAATTGACAACTTGAGAACTCAACAAATCCATTCATTCAATGTTAGAGGAATCCCCGAAAATAGAGTGCGTAGGTATGTATATCATATATCACTAGTATATATCATTCGATACAAAAATAATATTTTCAATTTTTGCAAGGTTATCATTATTTTATATGTATTATCAAAATGAATTTTTCATAATCGATATTAGTTACTGTAATAGTGTAATGATAGTTCAACTTTTTGCAAAAAATTCAATGTATTGATATTGCATGTCTCCTAAACTATTGACATTAGGTCATGGTTGCTCGAACATTTTTGACTCATAATCAAGGCAGGAATCAACCTGTAAGGTTTTTGCTACTAGCTACGAGCTAGGTAAAAAAAGATAAATATTAGGTCCTTACATATGAAATTGGCGTTTAGTATGGGAGGAACATAAAGCCGATTTTTTTTTATTATAATATATTTATTTAATCAAAGTGTGTACCATTGCTATCTATGCACTTTTGCCATCTCATAGGTAGATCATCGATCCCTTTACTAAAAAAACCATTCGGACGGGAATCAATAAAATCTTTGAAGGCGGTTTGGACTGCCCCATCGGAGTTGAATTTTTTCCTTTGCAAGAAGTTATCCAAATTTCGAAAAAAATGGTAATCTGTTGGGGCAAGGTCCGGAGAGTACGGTGGATGTCTTAGACATTCCAATTGAAGCTCCTCTAATTTGGTAGCCGTCTGTTGTGCAGTGTGTGGTCTAGCGTTATCATGAAGCAGCAGTGGCCTAGAGCGATTAACCAGCCTCGGTTGTTTAGCAGCTAGCTTTTCCATCATGGTTTGCAGTGGCTGACAATAGACATCTGCCGTAATCGTCTGGCCAGATTTAAGAAAGCTGTAGTGAACGATACCAGCACTAGTCCACCAAACGCTCACAAGTAACTTTTTTGGAGTCAATTTTCGCTTGGGGCATGGTTTGGCTGGTTCGGCAGGGTTCAGCCATTGCGATGAGCGCTTCCGATTATCGTACAGGATCCACTTTTCATCACAGGTATGATTCGATTTAAAATCCCTTCATTATTGTGCCGGTTGAGTAATGCAACGCAGCAGTCAACGCGCGTTTGTTGATTTGCTTCACTCAGTTCGTGAGGTACCCACCTTTCAAGCTTTTTCACCTTATCAATTTGCTTCAAGTGGATTAAAACAGTTTTATCACTAACATCGCAGCCTGCAGCTAACTCGGATGTGGTTTGCGATGGATCCGCTTCCACAATAGCCTTCAATTCTTCATTATCAACTTTGGTCTTCGGCCGTCCACGGGGCTTGTTCTGCAGGTCGAAATTTCCAGAACGAAAACGTTGGAACCAAAAACGCACTGTGTTTTCTTTTGCGGCACCGTCGCCATACACATCATTAATCCTTCGAGCCATTTCTGCAGCACTGGTGCCACGGTGGAACTCGTGCTCGTAAATAACGCGATATTTCAAGTTTTTCATTTTGTAAACTGAGTGACGCAAAGAAAAAAACAATTGAGGAAAAAACAAATGAATTATAATTTTCAAAACACAAATACATGAGTAAATAGCTGCATAAATTTGGATTTGGAAATCCTAACCAAAGAGAAGATATTTGAGATCAAATTTGCCAGTACGGCAAAACGCCAATATCATATGTAAGGACCTAATATATGAATTACGATTTTCTCGATTTTAGAATCTTATGATTCTGTGTGACAATATTTAAAATGATAAATTTGTGATGATCGGAAGCTACCGCACACTCTAACGCAGCAATCATTTCGACCAAATAGTAAAGGTACAAGGTACGGCCAATGCGCCGATGCTGCCCCCCATAAGCCACAGCGACTACATTCTGTCGACGATCGTTGCGGCTTCTACAAGTAAAATTCCCGTAACTCACATAACCTGATGGTTCAAATAAACCTCTACATCAAACAGTGAGTATTAATAATTATCACCCTGTGTTGACCTGCCTTATCTTACTAGCTTTGCTGAACACAAAAGAATTCTCTCGGTCGGTTGGGAATTCTTCTTCCTTCACAACTAACTTATTGGGGGATCTTCCAACCACCAATGCGGTACTTCAGCCGCTACCAACCATTAAAAAATTATTGGCCTATGTTGATATTATTGCAGACTCGTATATTATTGTACATCGGAAGGAAATAAACCAGACAGATAAATATGGGAGGAGGAGAAAGTAAAATATAGGAATTCCTGACGCATTCTGGGTCCTGGCTGGGGTCTATGCCGTGCTGCAAATGATAATTTAATCTCAGCTCTTAGGATTAGTGCTGATAAATCATCCGCCCTTAATGATCGAATCCAATGTTTACCATGCAATACTAAACGCCAAAAGGGGCTTAAACGGACGTCGACAGCACCATTTGAAGCCCTATTTTAAAATTCTTCTTTCCCTCTTTTCGGGTTCTGAGGGATGAACATTCCTCCTTTTCTTACCTCGAGGACACATGCATACGTTTCCTGGTGAGAGATGACGCCTTTGGTCAATATTCTGGTACTTTTCTTCTCTTATTTGGATAACAGAGTTTGCACTATTGTCTATTTATTGTTTGGCCCTCATCTAAATAACCTAACATTGTAATTCATTTATAAACCCAGAAAACTGATGACGTAATTTGCCAGCCGGAAAAACTGACTTAACCTTCTACGGAGGGGACACTATGCCGTTATACATCTGTTCTAGCGTCAGAATCCTTATTAGGATTAAAACTAAACTGATAAAGATATCATTCATCTAAGAAATATCTTTTGGATCTCTTTACCATCATTAAGTGTCCATTCACGTTCCTCACTGGTCTCCTCTATCTGTTTACTAGGTTTCGGAATTTCAGCTGCTCCT
>JADDOH010007207.1:0-191007 GCA_016648135.1 Agrypnia vestita | reverse complement strand
AACGTCCAGCCACAAATTGCTTTTAAAAAAAGGAAATATATTATCTGCCGGTTGACAGTCCGGGCGCGGCACCACCACGCGCGCGCATGTACAGGGCCGGGCGGGTACAGGTGGGCACGGAGCAGCGAGGAACATATCAGCCACCCTGTATAATTAGAACGTCAGCGGGCTGTGCGCGACGAGGGTTGTTTATTTAAAACACATACATATTTTTAAAATTTATATTTTTGGCACAAGACAATCTGACTGAAGTCCATTCTCAATGCGGCAGAACGGATAATACGTGATAATGATAATACACAATATGTACAATATGTTAAATTCTACAAATAATCTAGACATTTTTACTGACAATTTGCTTTTATTTAAAATGAAACTCCGTAATCTCATTTATGACTATTGATTTGATACTTCTTTAATTGAATCCCATTCCCTCCCTCTCCCCACCCCTCCCATTTCATGCATTATCATAATTTAAATCTTTGAAATATTTGTTATTTATCACATATTCTTTATCATTGTTTTTTATTTAGTTTTTTTTTTACCAGCTTCGAGGAAACTTTACTGGTCATACTCACGAATATTTTTTTGATATTATATATAAAAAAAATTGTACTGTATGTTTCCCAAATTAAAAATAAAATAAAATAAAATAAAATGACTCCGGAGAGGACTGAATATATTTTTATTTTTATTTGTTCACAGAAATATATACAACGTTGAAAACATTACAAAAATCGCGACACTAAATCTCATTACAAGACGAATTTCTAATTACACAAAATACACGAAAATCATCAACACTAAAGCCCGGTCGCTGAAAAGAGAGAATTTCGTACATTGACCCTACGCTACGTATCCTTGTCGCACGCGTACAATTATGTTGCTGTCACGCTTGCACAGGCACAGCGAGCGAGGAAGTGTCTTTGTCCAAATGAAGTCTTCATATGAGTCACTTGTATTTTATTCTGCGAAGTGGTTCTAGTGGTGTGTTCCAGTGTCACTGCGATAAAAGATAATTACAGTTGTACAATATAATACAAGTCGAGCCTTCCGATATTCAAGGCAATTCACAACATGGCCCCTCAATATTTTACCGACTTCTGCATTCCAGAAGAATGTTCTTAGGTTTTCACGGCCACACAGAATCTTCAAGTTTGTGTTTACTGGGGTATTATGGCGTGTTGTTACGACCTTTCGGGCCGACGTTTCATCGATACCGGATACCGGCCATCATTTTGCATTCGAACCGAAAATCCTTGGAGAGCCTAAGAGTCACCATACGCGTCTTATCAAGGAAGCACTAGAAATCTACAAGCACTCGATAAATATTAATAGAGGTGATGGTCTCAAATTAAAAACATCTTGGTATCCGGCGCTTCAAAGTCATTCTCGTCGCAGATCACGCAAAGATAGTGATCAGACAACAGATGAATCATACACACAACACAATACAACACATCATGACTTCGGCACGGTATTGCAAGCCGATACTTAACCACAACACCAACATTCAAGACAACACATCAGCCCTGTTGATGGACCCTGCAATGGGATCCGCCCGAAAGGTCGTAACAACCCGGCATAATACCCCAGTAAACACAAACTTTAAGATTCTGCATTCCATTTGCCGCTAATAATAGACAGCTATTAAATACCTAGCTCTTCCAACAGGCATAACCATCGGTAGGTTGGTCCTGTATATTGGAATGTAAAACAATCTAGGTAATTATCAGGAACATACAAACCAATGCTCTGCATAATTTCAGGATTATCGATCACACCATGCAACAATCGATAAAAATTATGTGATAAAATGAACTATCAGACAAATAGAGAAACAGACAACTTACCACAGTTTAAAAAACTATGAAATACTAAGAAGGAAAACATATTTTTTGAAATGCTTGTTTGCGTTGAATGTGTCCTCAAAAATATTTTTGAGGATATTGGCGCATTTAGGCTAATTTTTTTTACTGTAACGGAAGTTGTGCATATAGCATGTAGCGGAAATGCGACACCACGACGCTAAATGTTAGTGAAATTTTAAAAGTTAGCTGTTTAATTAAAATGGCAAAAAAGGGCTTCTCGTACAGATTTCTGTATTTCATGTTATTATCGATGTTTAACTATGTTTTTTTAGAAAATTCACATGTTTTTTGAAAAGGAACAACGTCACAATCAAGAAGCCATATTGAATTCTTGTCAGCTGTCAGATTCTGTTTACGAATGTTTCCATCTTTTTTTTAATAAAGTTTTGGTTTGCCCCAATTATTCTCAATATTCGAGGTCACTTCTGTAAGTATGACTTTTAATTTTTTTCATGAAATTCAATACAGTAATCGATAATGATCAATACTATAACGAGATTCTAAAAAGAATTTAGCGGGAGAGTTGTCGTATTTGACAGGTCGAGACGCCCAGTGTGGCCAGTCGTGAGGGATTGCGAAGCAATAAATAAAGCGAATAATCGAGCGAAGCAAATATATTTTCATATAAGCTTGCAATTGAGTTAGTGTGGGTACAGTGCGTACCTAATACGCGCATTTTTTCGTTGTGTTAAGTTAACGAATACGAGAGGGGCATATCCGTAAACTTAACACAATGGAACAATGCACGTATTACGGACTGTACCCATACTAACTCAATTGCAAGCTTATATGAAAAGACCTGTTGGTAATTAGTGTTAAAAATAAATCAGAACGATTGATACGTGCGAGAATCGGATGAAATATTCTAGTTAAATACGTGTTACCCAGCGATAAAAATGTATTCATTTATGATTAATATATTGTGAAATAGTGTAATTATAATAATAGCGTAAAGTGGATTATACATGGAATAGTTAATTAATCATTAATTAATAAATTGTTAATTAATTTCCAGCATTTACAATAATTGACATGTGACAATACTTTGATAATCATTACCTAATACATAGGTATATAATATTGTATTTATTTTATTTCTAATTTTAATTACTTTTTAAATATTTTAAATGTACATACATATTCAACAGTCGCCCCTCTTTGGCTGAGACATGTAAATAAAGGTGCCCATATACGTCGGGGTTCATATAGACAATTCTTATATATGGCCGTGTTATTATATCCTTTCTCGTACATGGCCGATGTTCCCCGCCGCTATGTACTACCTGCTCTTCGTGCTCGTGTATTATTTTTTCACACACCCACGCACACACACACACGCTTTTCCATCAAATATATAAATTGATACCTGTCCTCCCACTACAAAAAATATTAATGAACATTTTTTATTTTAAAATATATATTTCACGTTGAATATGTTTATTCAGCGGGTACGCCACTGAAGGCTATCAAGAAAATTGCGTTCCAAGCCAACTTAGCTGAGATTTATTTATTTATTTATATATCTATATATATATTATTTTTTTAAATTATGAGTTAGTTAATGTAGGTATCTTATACATTTATTTATTTATATGTTTTTCACAATTACACTTAGCTTATAACACACATTACACACCACTAGGTGAAACCTGTTCTAGGGCAGTTATAATTAACAATTGTATAGTTTTCATTATAAAAAAAAGAGTTATAGTATAAAAGAGAAAAAATATAAGATTAGATCAAGGGTGGATCACATCCTCAAATTTAAAATATTAAATTTTAATAATTATTATTAATGAAATTTAAAATGAATTAAATTTAATAAATATTATTATTAATGAAATTTAAAAAGAATTCAATTTTAATTAATATTGTTATTAAGTTCTGCGGGTTAACTATTTTAAGTGTGACAGCTGTTTCGGCTTGCAAGGCCATTATCAAACAGTGGATATACCACGTATAAACGACTTATTTATAAAATATAAATAAATAATACCTACTTTCTCCATCATCTTTTAGCAAATTTATTATTTTATATTTAAAATGGCTGTGTTTTACAGTCTCCTTAGATTCGTAAATTAACTTATTAAAGACACATAGGTCACATATGAGGTTAGAGCCGTTTTCCGCATGGGTAGGCAGATAGGAACGCCACATTCTTTTATCTTAGCAGACTACTGTTTCGGTCTTTCATAAATCTAGGTTATCGAAGCTTTCAACAGGGCCATCCTTCAATATTTGTTGTATCTGATTGTGCCAGGTCTTTCGCTGAAGCCCTCTGTTCCTGCTGTTTCAGCGCCCATCACATTTTTTTAATTCTCCTCTTCTCGTTCATACGTTCCACATGACCAAACCATCTCAGCGATAATTTCTTTATTCTAAAGCACTTCTAATATGTCCAATAGTGATATGATTCATAACAGGCATTAACTTGATCAGGGGACATGGTTTGTCATTGAGATGTCATCAAATGTTTGTATTAACCTTACTATCACCTCCATAGTATCATTACGGAGTCTTCGTAGTCCAATGGCAGTTCTGGATTCGATTCCCGGTCAGGTCACAACACATCTGTGCGATTTTCTCAAGCCTTAGTGTTTTTGTGATGTTTTCGTTACAGTGATTGGGCCTAACGGCATGTTTTAGTGGTAAAAAAAAGTAACCCATAAAAACCAAGTTTTTATTATGCTCCCTTTCTTTGTATAAAATAACAACAATTAAAGACGAATCAAAACATATAATATAACACTTAACTTACAGTAATTTAATATATATCTAAAATGTCAGACGTTTTGAGCTTTGATAAGACACTTCATGCTTTGAAGATTAAATTCTAAAAACATTTGTCAGTCAATTTAGATTTTCGACATTCGTAGTGAAGTACCTATTATGTATACCTACCGACGGAGTAATTAAAATTTAGAAAATATTCCGCGACGTTATCGGGCCGCCGTTGCTAACCAAACTTTTCTAATGATTCCAATTTGAAAAAACCAATAAAATTTCTAAAAATCCGAAATTATACTATAATTATTAATTTTTTTTAAGGAAAATTTGATAGATCTTCTTGATCGTCGCCACGAGTCTACTTGCCAAGTTTCAGCTCGATTGGATTACGGGTCAAGGGTCAAAAATCGATCCAAAGTTTTTTTTTATGGCAAGCCGGCAAGCAAGCAAGCAGACGCCACGAGTTAATGTAAAGAGAGTAAAAGTATATACTGGTCTATAAAAAGGAGTTTAAAACAAAAAATAATAATTTTCAGGCCAATTCTAGTGTACCTACATAACTATATGTTAAAAAATTCAGATAATCTTGTATACCTACTTACAATAAAAATAAGATTATTTAATATTACCTATATAAAGGAACTAAATAGTGTTGAATTATTCAATGAACAGCTGAAGGGACTTGCAATGGGGAGGAGATAATTGCTTAACAAATCGATATGCTGATATTTAATATGTGTACCCACTTATTTTACTTTATTTTCTGTCCCCTTATACCAGCATATAATTGCTTTTTGCGGACATGCAATTTAATTTTTAATTTTAATTAATACAAATAACTAATTAATGTAGTGTGATCATATAAGAATATGTATGTAAAATAAATATTATTATTATTATTACTATTCCACATTAAAACATATAGAAGAGGCATTACCAGCTCCGAAATCTATGAATACGATATCATGGTAAGGACCAAAGATGTCTCTGGCATAATCCATTCAAATAGGTATATGAAAGAAACTGATTTAGAACACATGTGGGGCATAAAAGCAAAGGCAGCAATATCCAAAAAACATGCAATGCTGTCACCGAGGATAACTAATTTCTACTAAATTCTAGATTTTATAGGAAAAATGACCTTAAAATTTATTGAAAACTTGATTTTGGAAGGTATATACATACATAAATTCTACGTAGAATTAAGTAGACATATTTTTAATATTTAAAGCATTAACTTTATGGTTAGACATTATAACAGAATGCTAGTATAATCAGTGTGTTAAATTAGATATAAAGTTTAACAATACTATGGTTGTGGTGTATAGTGTTGTGAACTTAGTAGTGTAGTGTTGGTCCTGACGAAGAAACAGTTACGTTTCGAAACTGACAGACCTAAAATCTTATAGTGGTTTATACTAATTTGCATATACATTGTAAATTTGTAATCCTACGTGACTGCATTCTTTGCTTTTATACCCCACATATGTATATGCGACATTAAAAAAATTATAATGTGTGTATGTTCTTACGGTGGAATATAAATACATACCTACATACAAAAATATTGATAAAAATATAATGTGTTTAAAATACATGGGACCTATGAGAGAAATTGTGGATTTTGCTCGCATTGCTGGACGATCGCCTTAATATTGCTTTCAATATTTCTGTATTATTAACTCAAAAATGCTTCTATATGTCTTTGTCATAGGTGCGAATTGATATCTACCACTTTCAATCTAGGTAAAGCGTAACTGGGTACATGCGGAATGTAACTACGTATCTGCGTACCCATGCGGAGCCACGGCGTGACGGTACATGTGTGTATAATAAACCGACAGCATTAAGCGGTTGCTGAACTCTAGCGTCTTTCCAGTGTAACAATGTCAAAAATAATTATATATTTCACCAACCGATTGTATTGTACACGGTGAGCAAGGAGAACGGGCTCTGTTTTCAAAATTTATTTTAAATTAAATTTAAAAAAAAAAAGTAAACTACATAAATTATGTTATGGCTAATTATAAGTAGTAGTGAGTAGCTTGTTGATCTTGTGGTTAGGACTCTCGTGATCCAAAGGTCGCAGGTTCGAATCTCATTCCATATAAAGCAAGTTAGTCCTATTTTAATAGCACAAGCGTTTAGCTTAATTTGAAAATAGTAAGAATATTGGTGTGACACGAATTCCGTATTCGCATCTCTATTTAAAAAAAAAAAAAAAATTATCTACATTTAACTACTCAAGTTTCGAAGGTATCAGAATATTTCGTAGATAGGTGAAGTAAATACCCAATTTACTGATCATCATAAATAATCTCTGCAACGTTAACACCAGATCCGTCAATATTTTGTCACGGGATCGTGGATGTGGGAGGTAAATGAAAAGAACTGTAATTAATACGCAGTCACTGGACACGAAAGTAATCAGAGCACTGCTCTTAAATTCACTCTGAATCACTCTGCTCGCTGCACTTATTATCTCATTTTGTAATTCACACTAATTACCACTCCTGAATAACTTAAATCGCTCAGGTCCGCACTAGAAAACTTCTCGCTTGTGGGTAGGTACTTTATTCACACACGCGCTAGCAACAAATTTCGCTATTTGTCAACTCTGACACACACTGAGCGCGCGGTAGCCGGTCAATCGCTTTTTAGTGTTATGTCTCGATTCACTTAATTGTCCTAGAATCATCGCTGCCCTTTTAATCGCTCTTGGATAACATGTCTCTCATATACTGATGCACGGTAAATCTCTCAGGTTCGCTCCAGAAAACTTCTCGCTCGTCGGTAGGTACTTTCTTGATATTTTTATCACTAGAATCACACGCGCGCTAGCAACTCACGGTAGCAAATCGATCTCGATTTCGAGAATAAAAGAGGCATCGGAGAACTTCTAAAAACAGGAGCCGACGATATAAGCGCTGTGTGGGGAAGAAATGGCTACAAGAAGCAAACAACAAGGAAAAATGGAAGGGTATGGTAAAGGCCTGTATCCAGCAGTGAAGAGCTGAAGGCTGAGGAAGAAGAAGAAGAAGATTCACATCACAATTATCGTCATAGAATTCATATTTTAATATATCTTTTTATAATTTAATATAATATATCATAATATTCTGCAGATAAATTCTATTTTTTCCAAAAACATGTGTTTACTTACGAAAAAGGCTTCAATGTTCGCACTGCACGCGCCTGGTAACAATATCCGCCACTATCGCTAACAAGACGCTAGATGGCGCTGTTTTCACAGCCGTGACGCGCGACCGGAATATATTAAATTCTCTATATAATGATACTACCTATGCAATAACATGCATATTTAACTGTAACTGGTTGCGGATATTTTATATGAACCGTATGTTTTTCCGAGAAACGATTCTCGACGTTTCGTTGAATTCTTATTCAACGTCATCAGGAGGATGACCTACTACACACTACACACTGGCGACCTCTATTGTAGAAGAGGTGAACACTCCATACAATAAAGTGCATGTAATTTACGCCCTCGAAAGCAGTAATCAGTCCGCCCTTTACCTCAGCGGGTAAAGGACGTCCTCCTGATGACTTTGAATAAGAATTCAACGAAACGTCTCTCGGAAAAACATACGGTTCGTATAAAATGTCCGCAACCAGTAACAGTTAAATACGTCTAACGACCGTAATAACAAACCTTACTCTTTAATAAGATGCATTTTACAAGAACACGCAAAAATATTGTCATTAAAGAATAATTATTTATAAAAAATTCTAATTATATATAGCTGTGGGAGTTAGGTATATGAAACAGTTTCGAATTTTATTTTAGGTCGTGTTTCAACAATGGGACACATATTTTCTGGCCACGCGGCACCATTAACCTTTTGTTTATTATTTGTATGAGCTTTTTGCATTCATCGGAATTTATTTGAAACGATTTACCGGTCTGGTAAGCCGCTTAGGCTGCAGACGTCTGCATCGGAGGTTTTTTGTTGTGGCGTACTAACTGCACAATCGAAATGGCATTGCTGCGGCAATGGAAGAGTGTGTGACCGCTCTCCACACCTCTGTTTTATATTTAAATGAGACAATGTGTACTTCAGTGATTGGGTACCCACCACTTTCCCGGGACCGTTTTATGAGGTTACGCTGACATATCGGTCCTTCTCATGCGTCGCCTGGTTGACAGTTTTTTACTCTAATAGCTATCTCCATGCTGGACCGTGTATAGGCCGGCCCAGCAGGGAGATGCAAGTAAAGCCCAATCACTATCTCACTCTCGCAGAAATTAAATATTTATTAATATATTCAATTCAGTTACATGGTAGTATAGATATATAAGATACAAAGATTTATGCATACAGGTTACAAAGGACATGGATACAGTACAAGAGCAAGAGAGACAATACTAAAACTCACACATATAGATTCAAGGCAGAGAGGGATTACAGCGGGAGAGGGACAGCGAGGGGACAGGAAGCCATTTTGACACCACTCCCTGTAGGGGATGAAGACGTCACAGTTACACAGAAAGATGGAGTTCAATCCAAAGGCGCCACAGATCCACGGTCCTTCGCAAAATCTATCCTCGGAGCAGCTTCCAGCGAGTCACCCACTCCCTCACGAATTCCCAAAAGAGTCCGAGGTTTCTTGCATTCCTGATAAGGTCATCGTTCCTAGGAGAGCGATGGCCCACCCCTTTCAATCCTTCTAGCATCCTCTCCCTGGCTTCTCTCATGACTTCGCAGACCCAGAGTATATGCACCACGGAGACTCAGCCAAACCCAAGGCATTCAGTTCCGCTCGAAATTCGCCATGTCCCGATACCAACCGCATCATGTGATGTCCAAACTCCGGAGGACTATGTCCACCTTCCTCTCTGACGGCAACCCTCGGGAGAAAGGTGTAGGTCCACCTTCCAAGGGGTGCCGTGTCCCATCTTTCCTGCCAGTATATGTACTTCAATAACAAAACCTTCACTGGCTAAGATGTCCAGAGGGGATTGAATATAAGCTCTGCCTTACAATATTCAAGGCTGTTCACAACATGGTCCCTCAATATACAGCCGACTTCTGCATTCCATTCTCCGCAATTGACAGACAACTAACACTTCGCTCAGCATCAACATCTAATACAAATAGGTTAGCTGAAGTAAATCGCGTCCACAAAACTGATTTCGGTGATCGTGCTTTCGCGGTGGCTGGACCAAAGTTATGGAACAAACTACCTAATAAACTGAGACAAACAGACAGCTTACCACAGTTCAAAAAACAACTAAAGACGCTTATTTAGACAATCCTATAAAAACCTATAGAATCAGACCACTAGCTAATGTTTTCCACTCCTAGTGTGTACTTCGTGAAAACACCTAATTCTTCCAGGCACTCCCAACTATTATAGTATTAGACGTTAATTCCATTTCTTGCATGCCACCTAGTGAATAAGTAATAGTAAATAAGTTTTTTTAGCAGTAAGTTGTTTTGTAAGATAATTTTCTGTGTAAAGCGCCCTTGAGGTGAGTGGGTACTCGCGAAAAAGGCGCTATATAAATTATCCAAATATTATTATTAATAACAATAGGTTACTTATTTCAAACTCAGCCCAATATCCCAGTTACAAGTGTCCTCGGCCCGCTCTAGCAAATTTTTAATTCGTAGTAAGTTAGAATATTGTAAATATATTACATGAATTAAATCTACCACCACTCACAAAAATATTAATTAACTCCCTGTGCAAAATTTATAAATATTGTTTTATAAATAAATCTCACCCCTTAGACTGTATAAGTAATATGCTTAGAACAAAGGGGCATATAAAGATACCAACCTTAAAAACCACCATGGCACAACATCATTATACATGCTTGGGAGTTAAATGGCACAATACATTGTTGTTGCAAAACAAATTTCAAGAAAGAAACATTCCAAAATACGCACTGTTTGAGAAAGATGTCAAAACCTTGATTTTGGACAACGATGTATTGTAACATTGCCCACATGTCTCAAATGGTTACTACTTCTAAATGGTTTCTGCCTTTTTACATTAATTTGGCTTGTAAAAAAGCTCAAGCTTTTGGCTCATATTATGGGGAGTATAATGTGTGTAAAATATTATAACATTGATTTAATTTATTATCAAAAACATCATTATGTATCTACTATATAAATAAATAAATAAATAAAATACGCTTCGCCGATATAGGCACACCGTATGACAAATATACAGGGTTATTTGGAAAACATTAACAACCTCGCAGGATTATATTCCTGCCTTGATTATGAGACGAAAATGTTTAAGTAGCCATGACCTAATAATATCAATATTTATGGAGTTTATTATAGGCATAATTTACTATTTATTATCTTATGTGAGTTTTAAGTTTTGCTGTCAACTTTTCCTAAAAATAAATAAAATAATAAAATATACATATATGTATATTGTATGTTCCTGATTGAGATTTTGATTTATTTGTGGTATCGATTGATTAATGTCGATAATAATGTTTATAAAATATTAGTTAAAGCTGTTAGAAATATTCACATCATCTTTTATATTGTTTTGAAATTGTATGTTCTCATCAATTTCTCGTTTTATCCATTTTCAACATACCTACTTTTGATACTTCGCCACATCTTTTGGGATCGTTTCTATTCTCTTCTAATTCTTCTTTATAATATTTTCTTTTACATCTTATCATTGGGCACTCTGTCTCTGAGGATCTTGCCCGCAATGGGTCTTAGGGTCTTCATCTCGGTAGTTCTGAGGAGGTGTTTAGTTCTCAGCGTGTCCGCTCTTGCTTCTATACCACATGTCATAGTAGGTCTTATGCATGTTTTATATATTCTGACTTTGCTTTCCACTAGCACATGCTTATTGGCTCGTACAGTGTCTCTTACGCAACCGGAGATAACCTAATGGGTATCCAAACTAATTAGTTTAATCCGATAATTTGCCACAAATGGCAACGATAGCGAATGCAGTCCTGGCTAGTTGGATTACTCTGGTTCTATGCCTGTCGACCATTGGTAGATAAAAAACCATATATTCAAATCAAACCAAATCTTCATGCAAAACTCCTGGATGACTCAGTGCTTCAAAATCCTGCAGAGAAACGGCCTGGACGAAAGCGATACCCAGAACTGAAGAAAATACAGCATGACAACGAGAAGAGTCAACCTCAATAGCCTAATTAAGCAATGAGTTGGGACAGGGCAAGGAAGAAAAAGAAGAAGAAGAATGTTTCTCAGCTGTAAAGACTGTATACTGCAAGATGTTCTTACCCTTTTAATACTAGCTATAATGCGTCATTTTGACTGGTTATAGCTTGTATTAAAAGTCGATATATAATAGGTACATAATCAAAGTCTTTCGAACAATCTAGCACAGTGGTTCCCAAACTATCTGGTGGGTCGCGAGCGAATATTAGGTGGGTCGCAGTCACTACACCGCGCAACACGTCTCGTCCGGGTCATGTCATGTTTATTATAGAAAACGAATTGCAACCAGATGTCAATGTAGTGTCTGCATTGTCACTCATTGTCAATGTCAACAGAGTTGAAAAATAACTTTAACGCTTACTTCGAAAAAGGGATCAAACATTTCGACAGGATAAACTGTACTTGTAATCCATTTCAAGACAACATACTGACTGAAATGTCAACAAAAGCAAGTGAAGAGCTTATTGATTGAAAAATACTTTTAATCGCAAGCAATTAGCAAAATTCTGGCTTTTGGTTGCTGTCACTCATCCCTGCTTGTCTGACGAAGCCATGAAAGTCCTCCTCCCCTTCACTACCACATACTTATGTGAAGTAGGATTTTCTGCCATGGTTTCTATTAAGATTAAATACATAAATAAATTGGACGTATCGAATTCACTGCGATTAAAAGTGACTTAAGAGGGGGGTAAGGTTAATTCGTACAAAAAAAGGCATGTTTTTGTGAATTTTTTGTGACGACACAGTTAAAATCTCTTTATTAAAACTAATAGTACATTAAAGTATGACATTTGAAGAATATTGTGTAAAAATTTCAAGACGAAATATTAAAAAATACGGCAATGGCAGCAATTATTCGGACGTGTCTCGGAAAAAAGGAGAATTGCGGTGTCCATCATAACTTGGTGCTAGATCATCTGAAATCAAAAAATCAAAGTTCATTCGTTAGACAATAGGT
Organism: Agrypnia vestita; assembly: GCA_016648135.1. Lineage (NCBI taxonomy): Eukaryota > Metazoa > Arthropoda > Insecta > Trichoptera > Phryganeidae > Agrypnia > Agrypnia vestita. Next base: position 178,255 of record JADDOH010007207.1, on the reverse strand, counting down.
TATCCCAGGTAATGCTGGGAGGGTTTTTTGAAATTTCAATTTTTCAATTTTTTGGAACACTTTGAAGGGAAAAACGCGATTTTTTGCGAAAAATATCGACTTATTTGTTATTAAAAAATATAAATTAATAACAAATTTGAAAAAAACTCGACAGCGTTACCTCGTAAATTATGTACAGAAATAGTGTTCAAAATTCGGATCGTGTGTAGTAGTTTTGAAGTTATGATGGACACTGACTTTGAAAACGTGAGATGTGGGGAACACGCTTTAAAGTTTTGCATCTTGCAAATTCAAAATAAAACTGAACACTTATTTTATACTTACACATAATTGTCGATGCCATGTTCACACAGCAAAGAGCTTTCATCATCAGCATCTTTTTGTCCTTGTCTACGCAAAACTCTTCCAATACAATAGCACGTCCGGTCTCCTCAGGTGAGCGCGTCTCTTAGCTGCCCGAGCAGGTATAGAAAACAGTCTGAGTATCGCTCAAATGTTCATAATTTCGTCAATTTTGCTCCGATTGATTTGAAATTTCGACACAATATTTTTGCGATGTTATATATTCATTTAAAAAATTAAAAATAAGATGCAAAAAAAAAGTTAAAAGCCTTACCCCCCCCCCTTAAATTGAAGTCGCCGCTAAAGCTGTATGACAAGAAAAGAGCAACAAATGCATCCTTCCCATTAAAATATCACATATTAATATTTTTCGTAATGAAAAATTTCGATTGTACTTTGATGTTTTTCTTTTTTCTCAATTGAACAGTCTTTCCCGCATAGCTACAATATGTATTGGGAAAATGTGAGGAGGTGGTTGCCGAAAATTTAATTTTTTTTGGTGGGTCGCGGTCCTGTCAACTTTGGGAACCACTGATCTAGCAGAAATTAGAAAGAACTGAAAGTTAGTCGAAAGCGCAGGATTATACGGGAACATTCTAGAAATGAGCATACACGTTGCAATGCAATCGATAGAGATATCTATATTGATAAATGACACTGTAGTATCTTAGCTGGCATCTTTTTCCAATAAATAAAAAATCGCCCGCGCGCCTGACAGCTGTCAGCCGGGATCGGCCGGTAAGTAGGTACCTACCCGCCGACAGTTTAAAAATGTTTAATACCGGCGCGCACTTTCGATTACCGTCCCGTGCCGCGGCCGTCAGATTGTCAAAGTTTGACAGCCGATAAGCGAATAGGCGGCGTCCCGGCGGCGGCCATCTTGGAACATGGCGCCGCGTTCCTTTTTCGAAAGGCGCGATAACGAAAGAGGCGGGAAACGGTACACATTTCCCTCGGCCGGCCGCTCTGTGGACGTCCGCGGGCACTAATTCCGCTATTAATCGTGGAATAATGTGTAATGCGGAGGGGGTGGGGCCGCTCGGCTCGGCAGGGCCGCCCCATATCCCGATGAAAAGCCAAAGAGAAAAATATGTTTAAGTTTAATAATCTTGTTGTGATCATTGGTATCATCTGTCGCCCCCATCTGACCATATCTTGAACCTCACAGACTTCTCATCTACTAGATATTTTCTTAATAACTATAATAACACATCAAATTCTTAATAGTCATGATTTTTCGGTCTATCCCCACTCCAGCACAAGTATTTTCAATTTCATATTGAAGAATCCTATATTGATTATCTTCTTCCTGTCGCTAGGGAGTCCATTATAGAACTCAGGAAATCCATGCCCTTCTTATATGTGGGGTTTAAAAGCAGACAGCAGTATTTAAAAAAAAAATAATGCAGTCGTCGAAGATTACTAATTTATAGTGAACTGAATTCAACGTTTTATATGAAACATAATCTTTTTTATAAGAAACATGATTTTTAAATTAGTAATTCTCGGTGACTGCACTCAAAACATTATTTTTAATTTTTTGGATATTGCTGCCTTTGTTTTTATACCCCACATATATAATTTCTTTCTGTCGTGTACCTTGAGTGTATGTCGCTATTACTATATACAAGGTGATGTTAGTTTTTCATAATTAATTATTTATCTTATTCGAATAGAATGATAAAAAAAATTTCACAAGGTTTTTATCATTTTATTTGAGTTGTATTGAAGCGCACGAATTTTCCATAATCGATATAAAGTACTGTAACGATACTGCAAAAAATAAGTCAGAAATACTTAAGAAAAATGTAAACTTTGATATTGCACATCTCCATAACTACTGATATTAAGCCATGGTTGTTTGAGCATTTTCGACTCACCATCAAGGCAGGAATGTACAGTACAGCAGGCTCATGTAAAGTTTTTGTTACTGGTTATGAGACACCCTTTATTATTATATACATACAAAATTCCTACTACAATTATTTATTAATTTATTTAAATATACGGTACAGAAGCACCTTTTACGTAATAATATATACGAGAAATCCAAAGAGTAGAACAGCATAAAAATACAGAATTGACATAGTATAGACAGTTGTTTAAAGTTATAACAGTAATTTAGAAAAAGGGGATATTAAGTATACACAAGGATATAAACAATAATATAATAATTTGTTTGTGACTGCATTACGAATTCAGGACGACAGGGTGTTATTTATTATTATTATAACCATACTAGCTATAACCGGTCAAAAATGACGGTACTTTTACATATCGGTTTCTAAGGAATAAGTATATATTTATTTTATTAAATAAAAATCGAAAAAAAAAAACATTTCCGGTAAAAAGTATTTTTAGAAGAAAAAAATTCGATTTTTTTTTAATTATTATTATTAAATAGATATGTGAACACGGAATACATCAACACAAATCAATATTCTTGCAATTTTCAAACTAAGCCAAACGCTCGTGCTATGAAATAGGACTAACTTGCTGGAATGGAGTGAGGTTCGAACCCGCGACCTTCGGATCGCGAGGTGAGAGTCCTAACCGCAAGACCAACAAGCTACTGAATAGGTTACGGACGTTACACGAAGCCACGCGGATAGACAGACAGCGAAATTATTATAATTGGGATTATCAGAGAGAATATGATTAGATAGTCGGTTAGTTTGTCACTGCAGACATCAGAACACCTCTCGTCTATCATTCCGTCTAGGCTGGTCTGCGAGCACATAAAGCCGATTTCAATCAGAAGTGCACTGAACGGCAATGGGCATGGTACCTCCTATCGATGCCGAATAGCTGTAGCACGGGTGGGTGGGTACCCATGGCGTTTTAATGGTAAACTGTAACCTGTGTTTTGCTGCGACTCTCGTACCAATGCCGCCCGACTTAGCATGCTCCGTTCGCCCAGAGATTGTCCAACTATATGCGTCAGTACAATAAAAAAATCGCGCTTTACTCCATTTATATTAACTCGTGGCGTCTGCTTGCTTGCTTGCTTGCCGGCTTGCCGAGTGAATAAACTTTGGATCGATTTTTAACCCTTTTCCCGTGATCCAATCGAGCTGAAACTTGGCAAGTAGACCCCTGGCGACGATCAAGAAGATCTTTCAAATTTTCGTTAAAAAATTAATAATTATAGTATAATTTCGGATTTTTAGAAATTTTATTGGTTTTTTCAAATAGGAATCATTAGAAAAGTTTTATTATTAGCAACGGCGGCACGAAAACGTCGCGGAATATTTTCTAAATTTGAATTACTCCGTCGGTGTACATAATAGGTACTTCACTACGAATGTCGAAAATCTAAATTGACTCACAAATGTTTTTAGAATTTAATCTTCAAAGCACGAAGTGTCTTATCAAAGCTCGAAACATCTGACATTTTAGAACTATATTAAATTACTGTAAGTTTAGTGTTATGTTATATGTTTTAATTCGTCTTTAATTGTTGTTATATTTTACAAAGAAAGGGAGTATAATAAAAACGTGGTTTTTATGGGTTACTTTTTTATCTTTATGTTTATTATTATATATGTTGTGGACTAATTTATGAATAGGACATTATTTATAATGCCCAGACAGCTTGAAAAATGCCCAATATGATAGGGATGTAATTCAAAATAACACACAATCTAGTTGATAGTCCGGAACTACTTCAACTAATATCTTTCCACATCCCAACTCGCAATAACAGACATTCACCTACTTTTCATCTACCCCTTTGTAAGACCAACTCAAAACAAAACTCCTTTATGTACAGATCCACAAATTCGTTTAACACAAACTTTCACCGCATTGACATTTTCAACTCAACGATAAGAGACATAAAACAAACAATATCTACACAACCACATCCAAACTAATTCGTACAATTTATCTTCCCTTCTACTCCCGTCCCACATTCCCCCCCACCCTCTCCACTCGCTGTTAAAATTATTTTACTACGTCACACTTGTTCTGATAAATTACTATATTCAGTGGAAAATTTGTAATTGGCATAATTTTAATATCCATTATTTTATATTTGTTAATATGTTAATATGCTGTTAATTTTCCCTAAAATAAATAAATGAATAAATAATATCTGTTAATAAATAATATTTTAAAATAACATTCTATATTGTAAGTACACGTCTACTATTACCGAAAATAACATTATTTCAGTAATAAACTAAGTTTTTACGCAAATAATTGCATTTTCATCTGCATATTTTTAATTTCGCGCAAAAACGCCCGCAGCTGTCATTTCGTCTACGTGACGTCAAGCCTCAGTAAACATTGCATTGTGCTATGGCAACGGTTCAAAGTATGGGTACTGAGGCATGAAGTCATTCGCTCTGACCGGTGTTTCAGTTAAAATGGCGGATTGCACAATTTTATACTTTTATTTTATTGAAAATCTTATTAATCTCAATGTGTATATTAAAACTGGATCATTTTTAGAATACTTTCAAAATATTTTCTTCCCTGAAATCAATTATTCTATAATTCTTTAATACTGTCATCATGCCTATTATAGTCGGGCATTATAAACAATGTCCTTCACCTATCGGGCAAAATAATTAAAAATACGTGTTTTATGGTAAATTCTTTTATTGTGTGACAGTGTTTGCTGTAATAATACGTGAGAATACATTACTTATTTCAAACTCAACCCAATACTCCAATTACAAGTGTCTTTGTCCTGCTCTGGCAATACCCATATATTTAATGACTATGTCCTGCACAACGATTACCTACGTGTGCAAGTGGCGAACAAGCAAGCAACATAAAATTGGTAACAATGATTGTCACAGAGTTCACATTCAGTTAATACTACTATTGAAGTGTGTAGTGTTATTTGCATGATTTTTTAGTGGTTTCCCTGACGAAGAGACGAGTACGTCTTTAAAAGCGGTAGACTAAAATCTCAGTAAGTGGTTATAAACTAAACACAGGAAAATTAAATAAATTAAATAAAAAAATAAAATATAGTGTTAGTGTAGGTGGCTTTGGGAGACAAATGAATGCACTGAAAATTAATGTAAAGTTTAATTTATTACCAATGAAAGTCACTGGACACGAATTAAATTGAAGTACCGTTCTTAATTTTTAGTCACAGGGTGTCTTCAAAATATTTCAGTTACTTATTATTACACTGTTCCTTAATTTGCACCAATTAACGCTTTTTCTATTGCTTTAATCACGTTCTAGTAAACCCCGTTCAATATTCGTTCGTAGAAAGACTTCTCGCCCCGGTATTCCTTTATTAATGACTGTCACACTGAGATCGCTTTGTTGGTAGTATCGCGTGAGTTAACTGTCACGAATCACTGATCACTACGGTTCTAGCACTGAGAAGTCACACTTGTTATAGTCACAAATTAATGAATTACCTCACGTTGCGTGACGCCTTTTATAGATAAATTCCTTCAATAAATTTGTATCTTGAGATTACGAGAGGTGTGTAAAGTGTTCTAGACTATTCCAAAATAGTATGTAGGTACTGGAATTCTCGAGGGAATGCGGTCACGGATGACTGACCCTGCATTGCGCGACGCCGTTGTATGGTTATCAGTATTTAGTAGGTTCACCATCTTGTTACAACATAATGATATTTTGATATTTTATCTACATTGAATACCTTTCGCCAATTATTGAGTGTGTTAATAGTGTTATATGGTATCTATATGTATTTATTATTATTATTTTTTATTTTTGCTTGAGTTTTTTTAAATATTTTTTGTATTCGCTCTATTTTGTAGCAACTATTGAGATCATATTATTAATATTTAAAGCATTAACTTTGTGGTTAGACATAATAACAGAATGTTAGTAAACTTAGTAAAAACCACTACCAGATTTACGGTCTACCGGTTTCGAGATGTACCCGTCTCTTCATCAGGACCAACACTACACTACTACACCCCAACCATAGTATTGTAAAACTATCACCACTATTGTTCACATGCGTGTTAGTCTTGTCAGAGTTCAATTTCAAAGACAGTACTCTGACAAGACTAACACGCATGTGAACAATAGTGGTGATAGTTTTACAATACCATGGTTGGGGTGTATAGTGTTGTGAATGTAGTAGTGTAGTGTTGGTCCTGACGAAGAGACGGGTACGTCTCGAAACCGGTAGACCGTAAATCTGGTAGTGGTTTTTACTAAGTTTACTAACATTCTGTTACTATTGAGATCTACTGTTTGTTTTGTTGATAAGTCTTGTTGAATTTTTGGTTTGATTCGCTAGTACGAGAAAGATTTAATATACACCCAAGTTTGAGAACGGCTGCTGGCAATGTCTTTAAAGTACCTAATAAGTATATACACATGTAAGTATACAGTTTTTTTCCCCGTTTTATACAGGCCACTACGCGAGTCATGCACGGCGGAGCCGTGGCGGCCGCTCCAAAGTGCTTATTACCAGCCGAAACAAAAAGAAACCAAAACCGCGGCCCGTCTGGTTGGCCGGGCCCGCTCATGACGCTCGCCACAGAGAGGGTTGAGATTAAAAAATACAAAAATCAAATTAAACATGCCGCACCGACCGCCGGGCAAAGTCTCCGAGAGGGCAGGCGGTGATGGCGGGAATATCACAATTATAATTATTTCGAAAAAAAAAAAACCATTTTTTTTTGTTTATATTTTTATATGTATATTTTTTATTTAGTTGTAAAAAGAACACATTTTTACATCCAGTAATTAAAACATTAATTAATATATCAAAATAAATTAATAAATTAACCCTTACATTGTTGCTGATATTCTTGCAGATACATTACCATCGTTCAAAAACTCTAACTAGTTGTTAGCTTTAGCTTAACAGCTTCGTCTCTGTGAGACTTCTACAATTTATTTAGATTAAAAAATAAATTTTAAATTTGCCTTTTTCAAGATGCACAAACTTGAGTCCCGACGGAAAATATCCGATATCGTTGTGCTACACAAGATTCTCAGCGGAGCTATTGATTCTCTTTCTCTATCTGACATAAATTTGCATGTTAAACCCCTCATAAGAAACCCGGAGTTCTTTAGAATAAGCCAGCACACTAATAATGTCGGTTATTTTTCTCCCATCATAAGGTTGTGTCGCACATATAATATGTATTGTGCTGACCCTAACATTGATGCTGATATTCTATCAGATACCTTATCATCGTTTAAAAACTCACTCATACACAACATTAATTTTCTAAACGATGACCTGAACCTATAGATCCATTTAATCAATTATTTATTAAATGCTAATCACACTACATTTAAACACTAAATATACAATATACATAAATGTACATGTCAAATATACTTAAATGCAAAAAGACATATTACTAGAGCGTGCCGGAGACACTTGTAATTGGGATAATGGGCATAGTCTTCACTATAATGTTTTATTATTAGAGTATCATGTACCTATTATCCTGTTAGTGTCTCTAATAAATATTTTTTTTAAATATATAAATATTCCAAAAATATATCAACATAAATAATCATAAATAGAAACACATTTTCACATCTGGCACAAATTAAAGAAATTTAAAAAAGAAAATAAACATGAAACAACATAACACGATCATACATTAAACTTACTTTTCACATATTCTGCACTTAACCTAAAAAAAGTAGTGAGATTATTTACTTCTTTCATATTTGCTGGCAGTTCATTGAACAATTTAATTAATTAATCTACAATTTTTTTAAATAAAATAAATAAATACTTATTCCTCAGGAACCGACATGTAAAAGTACCGTCATTTTTGATGGGTCACGGCTAGTCTAACAAAAAAATTATTATCAGCTGGTCAATGACGTCATCACGCAGTTACGATTTTCTTCATCGTTAGTTCGTAGTCAGTTAGAATATAATTAAAAAATGACACGAACGTTCAAAAACAATTGTGTAATAAGATGGTTAAAAAATTGCATACAGAATCCAAATTCAATAAAATAAAGAGCAACCAAATTTATTAATCAGTTAGAAAGACATACAGAAAAATCACACCAACGAAAAAATATTTTGACTGCTATCGGGACTCGAACCCGGATCTCTTATCTACTCGGGAAGGTGAGTTACCATTACGCCGCATCAGCCTCGTACCTTTCCGTCAATATATCAACCTTGTCTGTAAGTCTCATTTTATTAATTGATTAAGATAATCAATGAGGGGTATAAAAGCAAAGGCAGCAAAATCCAAAAAAATTAAAAAATGTCTTGAATGCAGTAATCGAGGATTACCTACTAATATAAAATGTAATGAATTCTATATTTTATGTATCCATCTATCCCTTTCGAAATCATGTTTCATGAAAATTTATATATAGGCTATGATTCCTACAAAATCTCTAATTCAGTATATTATAAATAGTAATTCTAGATTCTTCCGAATTATTAACATTATATTAATACGTGTTCAGTGATTTTAATGAAATACTAAAATTTTCTCCCACCCTCATGATCCGGTGACAATTGTTGTCAAAAGATCATAGAGAGTAGATTCAAAACTAAGATATACAAAAAATGCTATATTTTGTTAGGAAAATTGCAAAAAAATATTATATATCGTCGCTGTATATGTAATAAAGCCTATATGCCGTTTAGTAGGTACATTCTGAGATGAACGAATCAGTTTTGTCATTTTTTTATATATATATAATGGAGGTATACTAAAAAAAACATTGCCGTTCATCTGGAAAGTCTGCCTAGTAATTATATAAAATATTTTTTATTTTGCGAGAATTGAAATTTCGATACCTAACTAAAAATTCAAGCATAGGTATTGTAATACAAAGATTTTTATTTATTATAAAGCATATTATTTATAAGCAACGAAGGATGCTAAAGAAACTACAAATATAACAAAACAGAGCAATGCGTATAATATTAATAATATGCAGTAGAAGAAAAAAATTACAAAAATGTTTTCGTCCGCAGGGTACATCTCACAATCCCTCTGCGGACAAAAATCAAATAATTTGTGCGTTCTATCCCCTCTGCTTATCCTTGCGGCGAAACTGTGTGATGATCAGTTAGTTAATTATAATATGCATTTAATTTAATATCAGACGGGGGATACCTAGATACCAGGGGCGTGCAGTGAGAACATGAAGCATTACTTTTTCATAAGCATATATTTTGAAAAGAAACGAAAAAAAAACCGCTAAAGGCAAAGTTTTTTATGTCCGTCGGGATATGAGCGGCGATATCACAGTGAATTTGCTGATGAGATATCGAAAATTTTAAAGGACATAATACTGGATTTTATCCCCATGAGGACATCATTAATCAAGATGTATTATAGATATCTCATAGAGACGAAGCTATATTCTTACGTGGGAAAGTAGGTATAGAAATCTTTATGGGTAAAAAAATAAGAAAACACAAACCTGAAGATCTTTTTGGGTGTTCATAGGGCTTACGGCTTGCGGCTGCGGGGCTGGCTTAAGTGATCACTTTACACAATGTAACGTTCACCAATTCCATTTATGATAGACTACCACATCTATCAAATTGAATTTGTATATATGTTTAACTTGCACAACTAGTTTCGTATGTGAGTTGTATTTTTACCACTGCCACCTGCGGTCGAAAGCTTTGTCATTCCAATAATCCAATACAGATGTCACTATTAATATTGAGATATCTATATGTTGATTGGAGTTTTTAAAGCAATATCTTTATATGTTTAGGTAAAAGTAAAAGTACATTTAATGTATTTTTACTCTCTTTCTTTTAACTCGTAGCGTCTTCTTGTCTGCTTGTCTGCCGAAAAAACTTAGGATCGATTTTTAACCCTTTTCCCGTGATCCAATCTAGCTAATATTTTGCAGGCAGACTCGTGGCGATGATAAAAACGATCTAATAAATTTTCGCTTAAAAAATTTAATAGATATAGTACAATTTTGGATTTTTCGAAATTCCTTTCGTAGCGTCGCCCGACTCGATCCCGACGCCTTTTCAAGTAGTAAATGAGAAAGGGAGTATAATAAAAACTTGGTTTTTACGGGTTACTTCTTATTATATCTTTTTTTAAAAGTCTACCTTTCATTGATCCCTTTATTTTTTTTGTTAAATATGTCTTCTTATTCTATTATATACAATGCATAGAATTTTAGGTTAATAAAGTGAATTCATATAATTGGCTCAATATTATTATTATATCATAAAAGTTTAGTATTAAATAAGCTGTTTGAATTCCAAAATAAGAAAATAAAAATAAAAATATATATCTAAGAGACATCTAGTAACAGAAGTTGCCAGGGTGTAAATTTATAACACAATACATAATTTACAGAATTTCCGGTGACCGGTGTCTTAGTCTTTAACAGAAATTTGGTCGGGCAGCACTAAAGAAACCAAGCAGTAATGGCGGCCGTTCTATCTGTAAAACTGTCAGACGGTAATATCGGTCCGTTATTTGCATTTTCAGCTTTGCAAAACTTTAATACTTCACTGGCAATTGTTCTTGCACATCCCGGACTGTTTAGGATGTTTTAGACATAATAATTCTGTGTGTATTGGTAATCAAGATGACACAGCTCACGCTCAAATACGAAATTGTACTGAATGACAGGCCGAGGGGTTGCCGTTTTAGTTTCAAAGTCGCCGCACGCCAATTTACGTTGGGCAAGCAATGAAATATATCTTGATCAATTTTAATTTTTTTAAATAATATTTAACGTTGCTTTAAATATGGTTGGCACTGCATCCACCGTGCCCAGCGGACTTGGCGTGCTCTGGCGACGTAGTCCACTGGGCCGGTCTCTCCGCGGGTAAGTACAGAGCGCGGTGGTTCATTTGCATCGAAAAACTACAGGGTGGGTCGGGCTGGAGCGCGGAGGTGTATGTTTAAGATCGGAGCCCGGATACGGACTTGTACCGCGAAAAATAAATAAAATTACCAGTTCTGAAACGGGGCAGCGGGCGGCCGATGAAATACGGCGAGATCTCGTGATTTTATAACCAGACTCGTCGAGTTGCGCTGTTTCGGTACTGGTGATGGGTCCGCTCTGTGCTCACTACCACAATGTAGTACTACACTACATTGAAGTGCACACTTCGCACGTTTTGAAGTGCAGTGCACACTACAAACTACACCCACTTAAAAGTTATTGAAAGAACATACTTCAAATAGTATATTTCATTTCAAAGCGAGCACTAAAAAGTACACACACTTCAAAGTTATCGAAAGTGTGAGAAACATACTTCAAATAGTTCATTTTTATGTGAAATTTTTGGGAAGTTGATGTAGAAAAATGAAGAAATCTTTGGAAATCGAAACAACACCCCCCCATGGTTTGAAAAATAATTTTGGGACTGATTGAAGAAATCTGGTTGGCGACCTTTTTTTTATTTAGGTCGCCAAATGTTAAGTGTAGTGCACACTACAAACTACAAACACCAAAGCTGTTGAAAGTATACACTTCATTTCAAAGCGAACACTACAAAGTACATACACTTCAAAGTTGTCGAAAGTGTGAGAAACATACTTAAAATAGTGTATTTTTTACGTGAAATTTTTGGGAAGTTGATGTAGAAATATGAAGAAATCTCTGGAAACTGTAACAACCCCCCCTCCCACATGGTTTGAAAATATTTTGGAATCGAATGAAGAAATCTGCCAACCCTTATTTATGGAAGTGAAGCCTGGAATTGGCAAAAGAGGAATGAAAGTAGACTGAATGCGGTTGAAATGCGGTCACTAAGACGCTTGCGTGGAAAATCTTTGGTCGATAGAGTGAGGAATGAACAAATTAGAAGTGAATGCAATGCTGGCTGTAGTGTGGTAGATAGAATAAAGAAAGGAGTGCTGAGATGGTTTGGTCATGTGGAACGTATGAACGAGGAAAGGATGCTTAAGAAAATATATGAGGCGAATGTTGAAGGCAACAGGAATAGAGGGCTTCCGCGAAAGACCTGGCACGATCAGGTACTACAAGTATTTGAGGATGGCCCTGTTAAAAGTCGCAACAACCGTAGAACATGTATGAGAAGATGTATGGTGGTAAAAGTGGTGTGCCAGGATAGAAGAGTGTGGCGTTCAATCCTCTCTGCCTACCCCTGCAGGGAAACGGCGTGATGGTTAGTTTGTTAGTTAGTTAGTTATGAAGAAATCTGGCTGGCGACCTTTTTTTTTTTTGTTTTAGGTCGCCAAATGTTACTTTGGAGAAAATATCGTCACTTATCTTAAATATTTTTCTCCTTGACCTTTTTTTGTAGTACAATTACTTCATTTCATTACTTCACTTCATTAATATTACAATTACTTCATTACTTCACTTCATTTCGTAGTACAATTGCTTCACTTCAAGTAGTTTTTACTACAATTGTAGTGTACACTTTGTAGTCTTCAAACTGGTGAACGTGTGTGCGTTGTAGTCTTCATTTTGAAATGTAGTTTTTCCCTTCGCTATTCGGTACGCGATATTGATAAATTCTACGTTAGATTGACTGTCGAAAACCGGTAAGCGGTTAGCGGCCCGACTTTCTATCCGTCGAGGTATTTCACTGTGAATGTGCGCGGAAGAATTGAACGTGCTGTTTGAGACACATCACTCCAATATATATTATATATGTCTCACAGAGACGAAATTATATATTTTTGCAGGAAAGTAGGTATTAACCTATTTATTAATTTATTTGAATATACGGCACAGAAGTACCTTTTACATAATAATATATACAATAAATCCAAAGAGTAGAACAGTGATTGGGTACCCACCACTTTACCAGGACCGTTTTGTGAGCTTACGTTGACATATCGGTCCTTCTCTGCCTATTTGACAGTTTTTTACTCTAATAGCTATCTCCATGCTGGACCGTGTATAGGCCGGCCCAGCAGGGAGATGCAAGCAAAGCCCAATCACTGTCCCACTCTCGCAGAAATAAAATCTTTATTAATATATTAGGTCCTTACATATGAAATTGGCATTAGTATGGGAGGAACATAAAGCCGATTTTTTTTTATTATAATATATTTATTTAATCAAAGTATGTACCATTGCTATCTATGCACTTTTGCCATCTCATAGGTAATTCATCGATCCCTTTACTAAAAAAAACATTCGGACGGGAATCAATAAAATCTTTGAAGGCGGTTTGGACTGCCCTATCGGAGTTGAATTTTTTCCTTTTCAAGAAGTTATCCAAATTTCGAAAAAAATGGTAATCTGTTGGGGCAAGGTCCGGAGAGTACGGTGGATGTCTTAGACATTCCAATTGAAGCCCCTTTTAATTTGGTAGCCATCTGTTGTGCAGTGCGTGGTCTAGCATTATCATGAAGCAGCAGTGGCCTAGAGCGATTAACCAGCCTCGGTTATTTAGCAGCTAGCTTTTCCATCATGGTTTGCAGTTGCTGACAAAAGACATCTGTCGTAATCGTCTGGCCAGATTTAAGAAAGCTGTAGTGAACGACACCAGCACTAGTCCACCAAACGCTCACAAGTAACTTTTTTGGAGTCAATTTTCGCTTGGGGCATGGTTTGGCTGGTTCGGCAGGGTTCAGCCATTGCAATGAGCGCTTCCGATTATTGTACAGGATCCACTTTTCATCACAGGTAATGATTCGATTTAAAATCCCTTCATTATTGTGCCGGTTGAGTAATGCAACGCAGCAGTCAACGCGCGTTTGTTGATTTGCTTCACTCAATTCGTGAGGTACCCACCTTTCAAGCTTTTTCACCTTACCAATTTGCTTCAAGTGGATTAAAACAGTTTTATCACTAACACCGCAGCCTGCAGCTAACTCGGATGTGGTTTGCGATGGATCCGCTTCCACAATAGCCTTCAATTCTTCATTATCAACTTTGGTCTCCGGCCGTCCACGGGGCTTGTTCTGCAGGTCGAAATTTCCAGAACGAAAACGTTGGAACCAAAAACGCACTGTGTTTTCTTTTGCGGCACCGTCGCCATACACATCATTAATCCTTCGAGCCGTTTCTGCAGCACTGGTGCCACGGTGGAACTCGTACTCGTAAATAACGCGATATTTCAAGTTTTTCATTTTGTAAACTGAGTGACGCAAAGAAAAAAACAATTAAGAAAAAAACAATTGAGAAAAAAACAAATGAATTATAATTTTTAAAACGCAAATACATGAGTAAATAGCTGTATAAATTTGGATTTGGAATTCCTAACCAAAGAGAAGATATTTGAGATCAAATTTGCCAGTACGGCAAAACGCCAATTTCATATGTAAGGACCTAATATATAGTAAATGCGTTTGTTTACTAGGGGATTTAATTATGCAATAATAAATACTTTCACTGCATCACAAAAGTATCTTAAATATAAGCAACGGGGACATACTTCCGCTGTGTCCCAATCCTCTCGCCTAAATAAGGAATCTAGTTCATCTCTGTTCAATTTTATATTGTGTGTTCCAAAATTGTCTTAATTCTAACAATAAAAAGTCAATGAATAGACACGATGAAATATTATCTTCCATATTATTATTATTATTATTATATAGTTTGTGTCACGAGATTAGATTTAGTTGACCTTGGAACCCATGCACTCTTTACTTGTACGTTTGTAGTATAAATTTTATTTTTATTTTTTAAGTTGCTATCCCCTAATTGTCATAAAATGTTTTACATATAAATTTATTATATATTTTTAAATATCACACTAGTACTATTTTTAACGATCATTAACGAACTATTGAAAAACTGTATTATTATTAACCAAGATTAAGTGCAAAATGGAGGTTTTATAGGATTAAGAAAGTGTAGCTATTTTATCTCATAAGATAAAGCTGGGGAAAGAAAACCAAACAGCAGAACTACCAAGAAGAAGAGGTCTGGGCTGGGCAGCATTTGGTAAATTGAAACACTTGTTTGAAAATAAAGAAATCCCAATATGCCTGAAAAGAAAAATGTTCGATACATGTATCCTACCGATGTTGACATATGGATCAGAAACAGCAACGCTAACAGAAAAAAGCATACAAAAATTAAAATGTACACAGCGGGCCATGGAAAGGCAGATGCTCGGCGTAAGCCTTCGAGATAAAATCAGAAATGAAGAAATAAGACGCCGAACAAAAGTTACCGATATTATGGACCGTATTGCAAAACTAAAATGGTAGTGGGCTGGACATATGGCTCGACAGGAGGAAACTAGATGGGCACCCAGAATCCTACAGTGGAGGCCCTGGACAAAAAATGGAAGCGTCGGAAGACCTCCCAAAAGGTGGTCTGATGACATAGTCCAGCAAGCAGGAAGAACCTGGACCTGGGGGAGAAATAGAAATGAGTGGAAGAAAATGGAAGAGGCAGGGAGGGAAAAAGGCTAAGGAAGAAGAAGAAGAAGAAGAAGCTATTTTATAGAAAGGTTGTATTTTATGTGAATAAGTGAGTTGATGATAGTGATAAAGATATACGATGCGAGTGTTGATGGCTCGAGAAATAGGAAAGTCCACGAAAGATCAGGTTAAAGCGATACTGGAGATGGTTCGAGATGAACGAAGAGATGACAAGAGAAGATGTACGAAAGTGGATGAGACTTGAGTGGTCGAAACGATTTTATAATGGAAGAGTGTGATGCTCTACTAACTCCCATGGAAAACGGCGTAACGACAATTGGACGTAGTTATGCAGAAAGCGTCCAACCCACAAAATGTTAAAAATGAGTTATACACGGGTTTGGAAAGTTAAATATGACATAATTTTGTGCTGAATACATCGAAGCTCTAAATTCAATATTTTTTATCACACTGTGGTTTGATTATTTTCTCCGGCTTCAAATTTATAAATTATTGGTAAAAAAAATTTGGTTAGAAACATCCATGTGGTATGGACGCATTATGCAACTTTTTAATACTGTTACTACACGATAATAATTTTTTAGAAAACATCTAAGGGAGTTGATCGTTTTCAACGCTTCAGATAATACTTTTTAGTTAATGCTTTATTAAATTAATAGAACATGGAACCCACACAGAAAAAAATAAGTACAGTATTTCCGGTATTTCGTACATTTGAGATATTTTGTAGAAAGAATCCAAACTGTATAAAACGCATCATATCTTAGTAAAGAAGTGTTTTTTAAATAATTGTATTAAAAAAACTTAACTGTATCTACAATGAGCCCTATGCATATATGCAATATGTAATTAAATATCGACGTATTAGATTTTTGTAGGTTCAAATTTTTAGAAGCCATTTTCTCAGTTCCATGTCTTTTGGGTTGGACGCTTTCAGCAGAACTAAGTCCAATTATGTATACTGCTTGACATAACATTGTTAAAATAGATACCATGAGCGCGCTAGTTGATAGCGCGTCATTCCGCTGCGCTTAAATGCAGATACGCTAATTGGCACGACTGTGTTAATTAGGATATACAAATCATTATATTGAATTGTTTATTGCAAAAAATATTCATGTATAAAGGACATGTTTATCGATGAACGCTTTTTCATGTCATCCGAAAATATACAATACAATTAACACTATTTTTCAAATCTTTTACCATAACAAAAGTAACTCTGAAATGAATCCAACATAATCATACAAAAATTAATACAGTTGTCGAGGATTACTAAATTATAATGTACTGAATTCGAGATTTTATAGGAAACATGATTGTTAAAGGGATAGATAGGTATATATAATCTAGAATTCAGTACATTTTAAATTAGTAATTTTCGGTTACTGCTTTCAAAATATTTTTTTAATATTTTTGTTATTATATTATTAAGCCTTTGCTTTTATACCCGTCATTTGATGTCAAGATTAGTTCTAGCGAAATCTAATCTAATCAAAACATTTATTTAATTATGTTTTTATTATTGAATAATTAAAAAAAATAAATAATATCAAACGGATCGAGACCAGAGCCAACTCTAATATGTATATGGAAGTGAAATCTTGAATTAGCAAAAAATTAAAATAAACTGTGAGGGCAGTGAAATGGCAGTTGCTTAGGCACACGCGTAAAAAAACTTTATACGATAGATTGAAGAATGAACAAATTGGAAGAGTGAATGAAGAAAAAGAAGAAGAAGAATATTAACTATGCTGAAAGTAGTAGCGAGATTAAGGATCGCTGAAATTGTTTCGTCATGTGTAATGGAACGCAAAAAGTTTCAACGACTAAAGAGAAAATGTATGAAAGTGGACGAGGTAAATGCCGTGTGCCAGAACGGAAAAGGGTGGCGTTCTATCTCCTCTGCCTACAGAGGGTGTGAAGAGTATCAGCGTGATGATTAGTTAGTTAGTCAAATGATATCGTGTAAACAGCTTAAAGAAAACTAGCTATTACACAGACAAAAGCCTAGTAAAACAGCCAAAACGAACTAGCCGAATAAACTGACAAAAAAAGAGGTATTCGCAGATTACCGATCTCTGTTCTTCGTTGGCAAAGAGATGGACGTCATTCAACGCAGTGGCGACATCTATATCCAACTTTGCAGATACCGAGATTACAAACCATAGGGAGGATTTCACCAGATTATTAAATAATTTCATGGTGTAAGAACTTTACCGTTGCACAACTAAAATTTCATCTCAAAAGCGCCTAAAGAGCATAACTTTAATCGT
The DNA here is from genome assembly GCA_016648135.1 of Agrypnia vestita. Taxonomy (NCBI): domain Eukaryota; kingdom Metazoa; phylum Arthropoda; class Insecta; order Trichoptera; family Phryganeidae; genus Agrypnia; species Agrypnia vestita. Next base: position 160,380 of record JADDOH010007207.1, on the reverse strand, counting down.
AATAATTCTGAAATCTGATCGCTTTATTGCACTTTTTGTAAAATTTTATTTCCGTTCCAAAATATATTTCAAACATTTGTACAATTTTTTAATTCGAATACGTACCTTTATTAAAAAATGTATTCCTCAATGCAAAATACTTTTTTTTTTAATAATACGCCCTGATGCCTTTAAATGCATAACAAATAAACAATGCTTTACCACAGTATAGTAAAGCATACAGTATTATATCTTCATACAAACAGCCGAAACGACACCCTTCGAAATCTCGGTATACTTCGAACTGCTCAGTCGCTGCAGGGCTGCAGTAACGTGCGGACGCAAGCAGTGTGAGATGCTCCCACGCATACATTTAGGTCAATTTATGGCACCCCAAACCATAAAGAGTCAGTCAATGAGCAGCCCTGGTGCGTTTTTAACCAAGTTTAAGTACCAAGCGGCCGTAGGTATTTATTTCAAGGACACTGCCAAGATAACATACTGTATGTATTTATTATAATGTGGCTTTACTCTCACGGCGTGGCGCCTGTCCCACTAAATTTAAAAATACCATTTCCGTTAGGGACGGTCCCTTTTATCAGGACGGCGGTGTTAGGACCTCGTATAATCAGGTAGTTTACGATGTTCCCGAATTGTTGAAAAAATGAATCATACAATTTGTATGGAGAAAGGCAGATAACATCTCGTGCTGTAAAGACGAATCCACGGTAACCACTTAGCTTCCTCATATGAATGTGATAATAAATATGCGAAGAGTATCCATTTTAAGTAACGTATAAAATAACTGTTTATTATTAATATTTTTAATATTAATTTATAAAATCCTTTTAAACACTAAAGACAAAAAATATATTTTAGATAATTCGGGGATACTGGAAGGATATCGCGTAATTTTAACGAAAGTATAAAAAAACACATGAGATGTGTTTTTTAAATTTATGGTAGGAAAAATAAGTAGGAAAAGGTCATACAGGTAAGAAAAATATGAGATGAATAATGAAAAGATATGGATGATACCAAAAACTAAAAATAATTTATTATTTTGAAAGGGGGTTAAGCTATGCTTAAAAAACAGATCTTCTAAAAGAAGAAGAAGGAGAATTACGCTATGCGCTTTTTGGGAAATATAGGAAATATTTACTAATGTTTTCGTAAGATCTATTTTTCAATATAGAAAATATAAATTATCAAAATAATTGGTCTTTCAAAGAACACATTAATCCGAAACACGTGCACACTGTTAGCCGCAAAGCCTCCTAGTGAATTATTGTTGTCTCGAAAAATAAAGCGGTTTGTACTTTGGTTAAACAAAATTCGCACTCGGTAGCAGCATTTGACCATTATAATATAACCGGTTCTCGAAGATGTGTCGATATTACTAATACATTAAATTATTTGTGGCACAATCTATATTAGGGATAGATATACACGTAGTAGGTATCTATATTAAGGGTAGGTACACGTACTCGTATATAAGGGGTAGGTAGGTGTACCTATAAATAATGTTGTTTTTTAAGTATTTTTGACTAATTTCTAACCGCAAGCAGACCGACCGGTTTTCCGTAAATATATTTTTTTAATTGATTTAGTCTTCAGTATCCTTTTTGGTTTTATATGGTATATAGATTTATTTCGGAAATAAAACAGACAAAAATTAATGATATGTATGAATAAGAGCATGAGTTATTAGAATCGAACATATTTACGTACTAAAATATTTCACATAGAAACAAATTTGAAATATATTAACATTAAGAACAAGTAAAGACTAGAAGAAAAGAATAGTTAGCAATAGAATGGAAAAAGTGAATATAGTGAAGTAATGAAATAATAATGAGTGATAACATAATGAAACGAATAAAATGAATATGATACAGCAGAAATGACATTATAATTTTCCCCGTTAGATCGTAAGAAATTTTTTAGACTAAGCAGACCTTTAAGTACAATAGCAGAGATGATAAGAAGTGGGTGTAAACACTATCATATACATACATTACCATAATGGAAATTAATGGCATGATTCATATGAAGTACCTACCAAACAGTTACCAGCCTTGTCCGAGAAAAGGAAAGACCTATCCAGAGTTTTCAAGTACAAAAGTTAGAAAGACGATGTACCGAGGACAGAAGCAAAGGCGATAGAAGCCAACTGCGAAGAAACACCGCGTATTTACAAAGCTCGCAAAAACATCACGTAGACAATTATATTGCGTGGCCAACTTGATGAGAAAGCAAATCCAGACTGTCGCGCCGGGAGGAAAATGATCCCAGTCACCGTGAAATCTGGCGCGTTCCTGCACTCCTTTTTTTCCAAACAAAAACCAATGTTTTCTTAATGAGCTTTTTGCTGTTCCCGGGTCTGGACGCTTTTTTCCGTGTTGTTGAGGTAAGCGGCGGGCAAAAAATATGAGGGAATCTCGAAAACAAATTGCTCACAGACCTGTGGAGGAATGATGGATAGAATGGCCGTGAGCCCCGGTTTGAGCATATCGAAAACACGGTGTATTGGGTTTTATGTGTGCGGAAATATTTTATATTAAAAAGCCAATTAAAACACGTTAATATAAAAAAGGAGCAAATAGGAAAAAAATATTTTTGTTAATCGAGAAGTCAAGTTTGTTGTAGCCTGAATGTACATATTATTCAATAAGTAAATCTACTTTTAAAAAGGCTGTCATTAAGGTACAGTATTTTAATGCCTTAAATGTTTCACGTTAGATTTTTGTTCTCCGTGTTTTTCATGATAGAACCATTTTCCTTTTTTTGAAATATTTGTTTTCTCTATCTTCATTATTGGTCATTTTAAAGAAAAAAAATATTTGTTTTTGGAAAATGTTGTAAGTGTATTAAATATATTTTTTATAAAAAATAATAGAACCATGATTATTATGTCTGGCTGTTTTCCAAAAATAAAATACAATCGTACATATCTGAAACAAAATTTTCTTATTAGTTGCATTTTACAACCCTTAAGAACATATAGTCACTCCACGCCACTCTTCCGGAGATCTCATCCGTTTGTCATTTTTTTATGAAAGCGTGTCTTCATTTTTTAAATACATGTAATATTATTTTCTGCTTTTTATTCTTCGTCATATTAAATCTTGTCTTTATTAATTCCAATTTCATAACGCAAATGTCACTTTGAAAATAAAACAAACCAACAGATGTCACCTGCATGTACAATCCTTCTTATTCTTATTATAACAATGTCCTTTTATTAATTAGTAAGACAAAAAATAAACGAAATGTCAAGACATCTGTCAAACATCAAAATTGATAAAGCGACAACAGCGGTCAAGATGTATTTGTTCTGTTACATAACTGTCTTGAGAATATACCTACAGGGTTCTTTTAAAAGTTTATTTATTCAAAGACAATATTTAAAATGATTATCCGTGATAATCATTTTGAATATTGTTTTTGAATAAATAAACTGATTTTATAAAAATAATGAATGATTATTTTATTGTCATCCGTAATACATCGCTTTGGCAAATTTCAATGCGATTGTTGTCAGGAAATAAGTCAAATGAGGAGTATAAAAGCAAAGGGAGCAACATCCAAAATATTTAAAAAAATGTTCTGAATGCAGTCACCGAGCATTTATATTTAAAATGTACTGAAAAATATTTAAAATGAAATGAAGAGATTTTATAGGAAATATAGCTCTATCCCTTCGAAAATCAAGTTTAAAACAGCGAAATCCATACTGTGTAAAAAAGGCAGCAATATCCACTTTATACATTCAGCCCCATGGATGAGTCACGTGACAAAATGGTCGCTTCATACTAAAGTGAGAGTTGTTGTCGATTTTAGATTGAAATATCATAAAAAATAGAGCAATATACAATTATTATGTAAATAGCAAAAGCAGTATTGTCCACTATTTGGTAGCGAAAACGGCAATATCCATATTTAAAAGTTAAATATTATTTATACACGCATATAAAGGGAAAACTGAGGTGATTATTTTTTAAAGCTTATTTTCAATAAGATGTAGGTTTTATAGATTCCAGAGAAATTTCCCTGAATAGTGATAGGTTTTCTGTACTTATCTCAGGAATACCTCAGCGGAATACTGCTGCCCTGTTGTAATACCCCTCAAATATAAACATAAAGAGTGCGTAAAAATAAGACTTTAAGAAGTTAACATAACGCGGCGACTAAAATTAAATAATTTATCACAATCGAACTGCCTAGACGCGTACATAATCGCGAATCTCCTCCCACTGGCGACACTGATTAATGGCCGGCTCAGGACTGAAAATCCAAAAGCTAAAGAAAACTCCCCAAACGCTATCATTAATTTGTGACCTCATCTGTACAAAAAAAGTTGAATAATTATGTTAGGGAAGTTTTAAAAAAAAAGCCTTTTTCTAAACGAATCGCGGTACGATGTCTGGGGGTTGCCAGTAGGGATGGTTCATCGACGTATTTACCGTCGACGAAACGAAACCGTCCACGTCCGTCCATCGACGAGACGATCAACTAGTTGAATTCGTCATCTTCGTTACGTGGACGTCGCGGACGTTCTATCTAAACATCGGGACGATGGTCAACTGTCTACGGTTCGAAGCGACGCTGCTCGACGGCTCAACCGTTGGCTATTTTTATTACGTTCATTTTTTAAATTTACAGAAGTTCGAAGGAATATAATTTCGGGGAAAGTAAAACCGCTACTTGTGCTTATATGTAAAAAGAAATATTTTATTATTTATTTGTTTACGCACATTATAGGCTTTTACATATTGTTTTATACACTTCTTTCTATATATAATAAAGAAAGAAGTAGGTATACACAACAATATCAGGTGTAAGCAGTAAAATATTAGTTCAATAAAAAATAAAATAATTAAACAGAATTGTTTTATTTTATACAGCGCAAGATTGGGAATTCACCGAAAAGTCGCACGTGCACATCGCACAAATCAAGTAAAAAATAATAGATAATAGCTTATTAAGCCTATCTCATCCTATGTATGCATTCAAATTTCAAGTCTCTGTCATAGTTCGTGTACACAGATCTGCACTCTATGGTCGTGTACTTAAGAGTTGAAATGAAATTACCCGTCGAGCCGTCTATGACGTCTATGGCGTCTACAAGTCGATAGCGAGAGATGAGAGAGAAATAAACGGAGACGTTTTGTCTTGCTCTCGCTCGTTGCTTTGCATTACGTTGAATCTCGAATCGTCCACCGTCTACGAATTTAACTAGTCCATGCGATAAACGTAAACCGTCGACGCGTCGATGCAACGTGATGATTTCAACTAGTCCGTCCATTCAACGCCCATCCCTAGTTGCCAGTTTGTGCAGGGCGGAGAATGCGAACCGAACACGTCATTGTTTTAATTGCACTCCCCTTTGTGCGATGGCGGCTGGACGCGCAAAAATACAGCTCTAAATGAAATATTATTATTATTGTATCGGAAAAACGTCAAAGCCGATTTCATTGGAAAAAGTATTCCACGGTAAAATAAATAACATTTCCACGGTGTGTCGGCGAGAGCGACAGTCGTAAATAAATACGACTTATTTTATTGGCGGTGAGAGCGGATATTGGGCGGCTCGGTGGGTCAATTGCTGTAATAGTCAGTAACTTTTATCATCTCAAACAAATTTAATATCAATTTTGCGTATTTAATCACTTTAGTTTGTTTATTTATTCAACCGGTTTCGAAAACGACCGTTTTGATAAAACTGGTGAAGAAAATTATCATGGAATGATTTGAAATCACTTCGTGGTGAAAAATTTTATTTTAAAATGTTACTTTTTAATTAAGAATAATTACGGAAATCACAGAGAGAAGTTTGATAAAGTGTGTATGTTTTTACGGATCGGTGAACGTTGCATTGCATTAAGTAATCACTCATGTCAGCTAATACAGATCGTAAGTCCTCTGGCTACCCTATAAAGACTTCCACACATATTTCCCATGTCTTCTCTGTGACTTCTATAATTTATTTTAATTAATGATTATCTCTGCACAGTCATTAATTAAGTGGTTTCTTTTTTTTAATTTTACGCTTCAACAGGCCAAGAGGCCCAACAACAGATGCGAAACACATCACAAAACACCTAGGCTTGAGTAAATCACATAGATTAATTGCGACCTTACCGGGAATCGAACCCGGAACCCTCGGTGTGAGAGCGAGAGTCATGCTGCAAAAATATTTTAAAATATAGCTTTTTATTTAAATTTTGTACTACACACACAATAATTGAGTTATTTATACAGTTATAGTTATTAATTCCTATGTTAAAATTTTTAAGTAGGTAAGTAGTGTAAGATATTGGTAGTATAATCTATGTTAACAGACAATTAGAATTATAGATATATATATATAAAAGATGGGCAATATTTATTGCATACTCTTGAAGTGGGATTTTAACTTGTACTTGAATTTATTGTAATTATCATTTTTTTTTAAATTATGTGGGTAAATTATTAAAGTTGAGTGTACTTTTATATACAAAACTATGTGTAAATAATTGTGTAATACATACATTGTGTGTAAATAAATTGTAAAACGAAAAATGATGATAATTTTTGTCTTGCTCTCATGTATAAATCTGCATACTTAATGTAATCATATTTTTGTAGATGTATTTATATATATTTTACAGATGTTTGTGTCACTAAGCTATGTATGTATCTAGAAATGTGAAAAGATCTAATTTAAAAATGTGTCTAAATAGGTCCAACTATTTTTCTGGAATCCACCTAATTCATATGTTTGAAAGGAAGTTGACTGTTCAATTCACTCCGATGTAATGATCTATTTCCTTTCAAATTTACATTAGTGCGACACAAGGAAGGAAATTGGGATATTATATAGTATTAGATAAATTGTCTGAATTACATACTTGGGGGTCATTTGTATAATGTACATATATAGGTATGTGTTTGTGAAAAGGTTTAGGTGAAGTGGTGTGTATTTAAGCTGGATATATATCTCAAACCTAGTTTTAACGATGACATGTCAAAAATGGCTTTTTGCGATTGGATTCAAAGTTTCAACTCTCAGAAAGAAATCATACAATGTTTGTAGTAAACCATTTTAATTTTTTTATATTATACCTACACCATAATTTGTATTTTTAATGTAATATTTTATAAAGTAAAATATGATAAGGATATTGTATTTTTAATAGGTTTTTTGAGATGTCAAACTCTAAGACTTAACAAACCTACATTTTCACTAAGCAATTTGAGATAAATCATAATTTATTACAATTGCATAAAATTTTGAGGCGTGAAAATGGACGTTGGCGCAGACGTTACAACAATGAGCTCTATAGTTTGACTTTTAAAATCATTTTGAGTGTAACCTTATATCAAATTTTTTGCGTGATAGAATTTGTATTCTGTTGCTAATGTTATATAAATATATTTAATTTTTTTTTTTAATTAAAATCCGAGATTATATCTATTAAAAATAGTATCATATAGGGACGGCAAAATCGAAAAGTTCTGCGGAAATATATGGCGCTGAATAACCCGGGGAGGCTTCCATCCAGCAATGGATAGAAAACGACTTTGATGACGACTTTGTAATTTTTACTTACAGGTTAACCGCTGAGAGCTTTGGTATGATTCGTCTCTTTCTGTTCATAATCACATATCTTCTATTACACGAAGCCAATGGTAGTGCAAACGAGAGATAATATGTGGGGTATAAAAACAAAAGCAGCAATATCCCAAAAAAAAAGATATTTTGTAAGAAACTTGATTATGGATACATAAAATCTAGAATTCAGTCAATTTTAAATTAGTAATCCTCGGTGACTGCATTCAAAACATTTTTTAAAGTTTTTAGATATTGCTGCATTTGCTTTTATACCCCACATATATGTATTAAGAGTTCTTTTTGTATGACTCATACAAAACCTCTCGGCGGTTGACCTACATACATATATTTTAATACTCGTGATTGTTATCGGTAGGCAATACATTTCTTACATTATTGTCACCTCGTTGGGTTTAAAAGAAATAGTTTTTAATATTTTCAATTTCAGATATACCTATCAACAACGTGAAATGCTCAAAGATAATTTTAACCCGAATTTATATCAAATGTTCAAACCACCGAGCTGCTGAATTAAAACGGCATTCATTAATCACGTCGGTGTAAGCGAAGATATTACGGATAATTGTGGGTAAAAATTGACGTCCGCAATTTGTCTTCGGTTGCCCGGAGATTCGATCCCAATACATTATAATATAATACCCAAGATAGGAACAAATGATCCCGATTAATTGTGAGGACTTCTTCCCTTTCTTCTTCTGACTTTTGGCAACTGAATTCTGAAGACGAATAGGTTAATAATTTATTTTGCTTTCAAATATCACGCACATAATTTGATATTTATAAATTAATTATAAAATATAATTGATGGATATGGCGTTAACATTTTAGAGATTATTTATGACGATTATTAAATTGGATAGTAATCATAAACTACGCTATCTCTACGTGTTTTGAGATTGTCAGATCTCATCGACAGGGGAAGTATTAAACTACATACTTTCAAATATAGAATTTTTACATTGAATAGGTAGAAATACAAATAAGTAATTGATTAGGTACTGATTAAAGTAACTAGTGGGAAGGTGGTTGCAAGAGGAATATTGAGAGAAATGGAGAAGAGTTAATAAAAATAAAATTATTAATCAAATTAATACCCGAGTTCTCATTTTTTTATTTCCTAAACTTTATTTTTTATTATTCATTTTATTACCTTTATGCGCGACGAGATGGATAAGTTAATGGTACATGAATGAAAATATTGATTTTTATCCAAGATGTGATTCGCGAATTCAAAAAAGTTATTACTAGTAAGACAACGACGACGCTCTTTTAGTCTAATGTTGAGATTTCTTAAAGTTTTATGGATGTACATATTTACTATTACAATCTGCGCATGAAATTTCGTGAACTCCGCTTATTTCATTGTGTTATTACTTCATTATTTCATTATATTAATTTTTCCATTTTATTGCTACTTGTTCATGTCTTTTATTTTTTTATTTGTTCTTCTAATTAATATATGTATATTTCAAATTTGTATTTATGTGAAATAATATGTTAGGACACAGATTAACATGTTCGATTCTGATTACCCAAGCTCTAATACATACATATCATTAACCTGTGCATATTTTATTTCGGAATAAATAAATAAATTAGAAAATATCGATAATTAGTTTCAACCTCATTGCGTCATCTACCTGTATTTTGAATTAAAACTGAATAAACACATGCAAGAAACATATTTCTTGGTCACTGTTTCGGCTGTGGAGTGCTGGAGATTAGGGCTTCCTGAATTATTTAATTAATTAACCTGATGTACCTACAGCGAATAGGTGAGATAAATAAAATGATGAGATATTAATATTTTTTATGCGAGATGACGATAGTGCCACGAGGTCGCTGCATGGAAGACCACGATCGGTAATGACTCCAGTGGAAGTCGAGTGCCCGCATCCTACTCTTGCAGCTTGCCGGTCCAGGGCAGTACATCAAAAACATGGGCTTGAATACTATATCATCGAGTCAATTCTTGAGAATATGGACCAACATACTCATAACCAATACTTTTTTATTTCGCAGATGAAAGGCATTCATTCAATGATAAGTGCATTAAAATTAACTTTTTCAATATTGGTCTTATAGCATTAAAATAATGCTTTAGATTTTATGTGGGGTATAAAAGTAAAGACAGCAATATCCAAAATAATTTGAACGCAGTCATCAAGGATTATTAATTTTCAATGTACTTAATTCGAGATTTTATAGGAAACATAAACAATAAATTTATAGGAAACATGATTTTAGAAGGGATAGACACATAAAATTTAGAATTTAGCACATTATAAATTAGTAATCCTCGGTGACTACATTCATAATATTTTTTTTATTTTTTCGATATTGCTGCCTTTTTATTTAAAGAAGTCACTAATGGATTTTTTCAATTTGAATATTCAGCATTTGAAAAACTGCAAAAGAGTTTTATATTTTATAGCAAGGAGCTTTAAAACTATTTTACTCTTCACATAAATAACAAAAGAAGAACAATATAACATTTAATATAATTAATTTAATCGGCATTTATATTTAAAAAAATAAAAAAATCTTACAAACAGGTAAAAAATAAAACTGTCTTTGCTTATATATCCTACATACATAGTTTATTCTAGCACCACTATTTCATTAGTATAACTATACATCATCACTAAATCGACTTTTGCCAGTCATTCCCTGCTCACTGATCCTTCTATAGTGTTTTTTTATTATTATTATTTTTATAATTGCATAACAGATTGCTCTATTTACTATGAAAGTAGTAGTAGAAAAAAAAAGAGTAGCTTGTTGGTCTTGTGGTTAGGACACTCGCCTCGTGATCCAAAGGTCGCGGGTTCGAACCTCACTCCAGACTAGCAAGTTAGTCCTATTTCCATAGCACAAGCGTTTAGCTTAGTTTGAAAATAGTAAGAATATTGATGTGACACGTATTCCGTGTTCGCATCTCTATTTAAAAAAAAAAAAAAAAAAAGATATGACCTGAAAGTGTGTACCTATATGGTGGCGATCTTCTGTTTGATGATTTCAATGCTATTATTAAATACATCGACATGATCGCTCACTTCATTTAAGAGGTGCACATTACGTGTTATGGTGTGCCTATTCATTACATCCGTTCTAAATTTTAAGACGTGAAATTGAAATGAAAAAATGACTTCGATTTCGCAAACAATTGTTGCAAGTGACGCATTACGAGGAATTCGGACAGCGCGCTCATTCTTTTTAGCAGATCTGATTGGTAAAAAAATCAAAGCTGTTACTCAAAATGGCGCCCTTTTAGCAGGGCGACCCAAAAGTACCTTCCATGTACGAATGCACGAATTTTGATACGGGAGTGCGGTGCGGTTACGGTCTGCGAATTTTTATTGGGGGGCAGTAAATTGTACCGCCGTGGCGCGGCCACTGCGGCCCGGTGGTCCGGGACAAAAAGGGATAAATCATCCGGCGCCGGGCTCATAAAAGTGTCCCCTAAACTCTAAAAATACACAGTAAATAATGCCAACACAAAGGCGGGATTAATTATTATTTCTGGTACAGAAGTCGGGCTAAATACAATGTACGGGCGAGACTGGAATTGGCGAAAGCGATAAATGATTAGCTCCTGTTTATTGTGCCACTCGAATAAATGTTCGAAAATCTATTTACCGAAGCCAATTGATCGAAACAACAATTTTCCGAGTGAAGAAATTTCCAACATCGCTTATTATTTATCGCCAAACCTCGCTGTGTTTCGGGGATTTCGCGTTGCAAATTTGTTTTCCCGGAAAATAACGGATATGTGTATTTAGATATTAGCTGTAACCCGTCAAAAATGACGGAGCATCGATTTGCGTCTTTGATGAGCCCTAGTACATATTTTACATTTTAGTACATAGTATACATTTTTTGGCGGTCCACGGAGTGGTATAACGAAATTATTACGTTTGATTTCCGAAAATGCATGAAATTCAAAGACATGAAATGAACAAATCCAATTAGTATTTTATTATCACAATATGGTGTTATTCAGCGCGTAATACAATATCTCCATCCCTATTTATATCCATAATAATAATAATTTCGTTGTCCGTCCGCAATTTCCTATCTAATAACTGATCTCATATCATTTTGAAAATTAGCATGATTTCAAGATTGTTATTAAATAAAATGAAAACATTGACTTTAAGCCCTTTTCATAAAATACTCTGAATTAGGTTTTTTTTAATATTAAGATTTTTTTAATATAAGTGATGAAGTTTCCGTCTTGTATCTTACATTTGACTTAGAATTCGAAATTCAAATTGATGTCATATTAAAGTATGGGCGTGCAGTGAGAACATTGAAGCATGTCTTTTCCTAAGCATATTTTTTTAACAAAATCGAAATGAAATATATATCTCATAATATTCCTATCAAGATAATTAATATATTATTCAGATTTTAATATTAGGTCTTTACATATGAAATTGGCGTTTAGTATGGGAGGAACGTAAAGCCGATTTTTTTTTATTATAATATATTTATTTAATCAAAGTATGTACCATTGCTATCTATGCACTTTTGCCATCTCATAGGTAGTTCATCGTTCCCTTTACTAAAAAAACCATTCGGACGGGAATCAATAAAATCTTTGAAGGCGGGTTTGGACTGCCCCATCGGAGTTGAATGTTTTCCTTTGCAAGAAGTTATCCAAATTTCGAAAAAAATGGTGATCTGTTGGGGCAAGGTCCGGAGAGTACGGTGGATGTCTTAGACATTCCAATTGAAGCTCCTCTAATTTGGTAGCCGTCTGTTGTGCAGTGTGTGGTCTAGCGTTATCATGAAGCAGCAGTGGCCTAGAGCGATTAACCAGCCTCGGTTGTTTAGCAGCTAGCTTTTCCATCATGGTTTGCAGTTGCTGACAATAGACATCTGCCGTAATCGTCTGGCCAGATTTAAGAAAGCTATAGTGAACGACACCAGCACTAGTCCACCAAACGCTCACAAGTAACTTTTTTGGAGTCAATTTTCGCTTGGGGCATGGTTTGGCTGGTTCGGCAGGGTTCAGCCATTGCGATGAGCGCTTCCGATTATCATACAGAAAAGTGTACGTACACTTTTCATCGCAGGTAATGATTCGATTTAAAATCCCTTCATTATTGTGCCGGTTGAGTAATGCACCGCAGCAGTCAACGCGCGTTTGTTGATTTGCTTCACTCAATTCGTGAGGTACCCACCTTTCAAGCTTTTTCACCTTACAATTTGCTTCAAGTGGATTAAAACAGTTTTATCACTAACACCGCAGCCTGCAGCTAACTCGGATGTGGTTTGCGATGGATCCGCTTCCACAATAGCCTTCAATTCTTCATTTTCAACTTTGGTCTCCGGCCGTCCACGGGGCTTGTTCTGCAGGTCGAAATTTCCAGAACGAAAACGTTGGAACCAAAAACGCACTGTGTTTTCTTTTGCGGCACCGTCGCCATACACATCATTAATCCTTCGAGCCGTTTCTGCAGCACTGGTGCCACGGTGGAACTCGTACTCGTAAACAACGCGATATTTCAAGTTTTTCATTTTGTAAACTGAGTGACGCAAAGAAAAAAACAATTGAGGAAAAAACAAATGAATTATAATTTTCAAAACACAAATACATGAGTAAATAGCTGTATAAATTTGGATTTGGAATTCCTAACCAAAGAGAAGATATTTGAGATCAAATTTGCCAGTACGGCAAAACGCCAATTTCATATGTAAGGACTTAATATTACATAGTATTCTATTAGATATATATTTAATTTATATTTCTTTTCCCAATTATATTATGTTTACGCAAAGTCATGCTTCAATGTTTTCATTGTACGCGCTATTAAAGCTTATGACATTACTTTTAAAAATGAGTTATTCATGTGTTTTCCCAACGATTATTATTTTTTGATATCGCTGCGACCATGGAGAAAATGAAAATTTGCGTTGCTAGGAGTTTGGCGTCTACCTTTCAAGTTGTCCAGGATACAGAGCTTTTGAAAATACAGAAGCGCCATGTTAAGAGTCGCCTTTATCCAACTTTATCCAAAGTCGTGGATAAAAAAAATATTGATAGCCGTCACATGCTAAGGAAGTGCACCGTCATCTTGTTATTCCCCTATTAAACTGTGTAGTCAAATTGTCATATTTATATGAAAGTAGGTACATATATTGGATAATTGTTTTTTGTGTTAGTTTTATTTTATAATTTAAAGCATTAATATTTTTGATACACATAGGTACTTCTAAATTATTATTTTTATATTTTTTCCTCATTGGCCATCAAATTTGGATCCTACTGGAGAGAATGAGAAGAAGAATTCAGGTTGCCGAGATGAGTTTTCTAAGAGGAGTAGCAGGAGTCACACTGGTGGACAGACTGAGAAGTACCGACATAAGGTACACACTCGGCATAGAGCCCCTACTCCTACATATAGAGAAATCACATATAATGTGGCTTGGACATGCGCTAAGAATCCCAGAGGAACGAGGATCAAGAATTATCCTCTTGGCAACCCCCAGAAGGAAGGAAAGAAAACAGGATGGACTTGACTGATTAACACATACGGAAGCAGCAAAAGGCAGGGGAATATGGAAGCATATTGTCGAGTCTTTGGACCTCCGACCCTACTAGGACAAGGGGATGAAGATGTTGATATTTTTTTCTCAGCAGCGTAACGGTTAGTATCCCCACCTCGTCACGCGGGAGATCGGGGTTCGGAAGAATATTACGTTTAACACATGCAAAGTGTTTTTTTCTGACGTGGCATTTTTTGTAGCATTTTTATATTGTCTTAAAATATAATAAGTCAATTACAATGTATATAGATTATTGCTATTAAAAAAGTAAGCCGATCTCGGTGAAAAAAAATATTTTCCAATAAACCCTTAATGGAGATGTCCCAGCAACAGGGGTGTAGTGACGGTGAATAATTTGATAAATACGTACAACGATTTAATATTGTAAAAAGGTTTCGAGCGTGCCAAATGAAATTAGTTTATACATTTCTCTGCCGAAGTTTTTTGCAAGTTTTATTGAATTAGTTTGACAAAACGACGCGACGTGATACCCAGACGTCAAAGGTTTGTCGTCCCGGCGCCGTGAAGGAGAAACTTTCAACGACGCACATTAAAATATTCGTGTATTTTCCCATAAAGAAAAATGAACACACATAAAAATAACGTTTGACAAATGTAAATGGTCGGAGAAAGTAAAATATAAATAATCCAACTTTTAACAAATAAAAATGTACACAAATTTGAACATCATTCTTTAAGCTGCGTGATAAAACAGCACTATTAATCACGCCTACAAATCTACCTAATTTTCGATCTTTCTTCACGTTAGCAATGATATTAGTGGCCTCAATAAGATGAAATACGGCTCGTAATGCACCTCTACAGGTCTCGAACCTGGGTCGCCCTCACAGATAGAGTTACCATATTTTTCAACTGAAACTAATGTTCGCCTTCCGCCTTAAAATGTTCTTTTTTTTCAACTTAAACTAATGTCCTGCTTCTATCTTAAAATGTCTATCTTTTTTATCTAAACAAAAGTCCGGCTTCCTATTTAAATTGTCATTTTCAACTAAAAATAATATCCTGCTGTCTTAAAATGTTTTACTTTGTCTACTAAAATTTCCTCTTCCAAATCAAAATTTCCTTCTCTTTCAAGTAATTCCCCAATAAAATGTCCTTCTTTTTCAACCAACCAAAATGTCATTCTTTTTAACTAAAACAAGTGTTCTTCTTTTTCAACTAAAGATCTTCTTCTTCCTTAAATCGTCCCCCTTTTTGGTTTACATTGCTTCACATACTCATCCACGAGATCACTCGTGGTGGTTCTTGAACAAGAATAAAATAAAAGTAAATGAAAAAATTTTACATACTAATTTCACTCAACAATCCGATAAATTGGTAGCATCAGCACTAATGCTTGTAAATTAATAGATTATTATGTTTTATCGAAGGCTGTCCCACAACTTTAAATATTTAAATTTTAAAACAGTTAAAAACAATTCACTTGAATGTTGTAATAAATAAGAACACTGGAAGCTCAAGTAACGTGTAATAAGTAATTTAAAACAAATTAAGATAAGCTTTCATACGCTTTCTTTGCGTACATTCGTAATTGATCCCTGCAGTATCCAAATAGACAAATTTTCAGCTGTTTCTGCGACTCTTGCTTGTGAGTGACGTGATTATCACCACAGTATACCCAGAACAGTAGTTTATCTCCGGCCTGTCGGCGAGTTATTAGCCCACTCTTGCATTGACGCTAGGGTTGTCACTTTACTTTTACTCCCTATATTTTAACACGTAGCGTCCGAAATTCCGACGCACAAGGTAGACACGAAACCCGAAAATTTCTGTAATTAGTATACCTAGTTTCTGCACTTAAATTGCAAGAACGCTGATTAACATCAACGTAGACTTTTAAAAACTC
Source organism: Agrypnia vestita (assembly GCA_016648135.1). NCBI lineage: Eukaryota > Metazoa > Arthropoda > Insecta > Trichoptera > Phryganeidae > Agrypnia > Agrypnia vestita. Next base: position 144,361 of record JADDOH010007207.1, on the reverse strand, counting down.
ACAGTCTTTGTGATAATCAACACACCTTTTTAGTAAAGCACCACAAACATAAAAAAAGGCATTTTTTCCAGGAAGCGCATTTTATTTCTAAAGCGGCGGCTGCGAGCGCGAATGGCACCGAAGACACGGCCCTTGCTGCCGCCGCCTTGTGCCCCCATATTCTATGTCAATGTGTGCGTCACAGTGCGTGCGTACACGGCGCCGAGCACGCACGCACACATTCTGTATGAAGACGTATTCCTGTTCTTAGTATACTGTGTTATTACTTTTAATCTAATTAACGACCAAATTACGTCGGTTATGATCTAATAATGTATAGTCACTCACTTTACGTAAATCTTGAAAGTTCCGGATGTCTAGAAAGTCGGGAAGTTGGTGAAAATTAAATTATACAATTCCATAACAACAAACAGACAAATAGAGTTAAAAAAGGCATGTTCATCAAAATAATTGATATGATAAGGTTTATTTATAGTTTCTTTGTGTTCTTTTTATGGCTGTAAAATTGAAAGAATCTTTTTATATAGCTACCGCAGGTGGAGTTCGCTGTGGTTGGATTTGTTGCAAAATTGATGCGCAGAATACGAATTTTCCTTATCCAGCTGTATATTCAGAAGGCGCCTATGGTTCCGTTTCCGTTTATTAATATTGCAGACTTTCCAAGTCTCCGCTGCGTGCATGAATATTGTAAATTAGCTTTGCTCGCTTCTTTCATGTCTCTGTCAGTACATATTCTCGCAAGATGGTTCATGTAAACTATATAAAGTTGGATAAACAGCAGAATTTATATTTCACTTTCAATTTATATAGGAGCATTACTAATTCTTCCGTTATTATAATATTTAATCATCCCATAGCAATAATAATAATTTTGTTGTCTGTCTGTCAGTAACTTCATATAACGTCCATAACGTCCGGTAACGTTAGTACCTTTTTATATATTTTTCCTTTTTTCCCTTATTCTTTAAGAACCGACATGTAAAAGTACTGTCTATTTTGACGGGTTTTAGCTAGTAATATAAATTTTTAGAGCTAGGGGAAAGTTTGTAAGTAAAGGAATTTTTCATTACATAGTACTAAGATAAAGTAAAATAGCTATCCCGTCAAAAATGATGTACTTTTACATGTTTGAATTTGAGCTTTAGATTCATTTTGATACACAATTTTTAATACGTCATCTAGCCTAGCGTAGCATTTGTGACGGACATTTTTATAATGAGAATTATGTATTTTTATGATATAAAATAAATTATGACTGTGAGTGGGTACTAATGTATAAATTGGTGCACTAGAGATTTCACGAAAATAAAGAAATTATAAGAAATCTACTTCAACATGTTTCCTGTAAATACAGATTCAAAGTTCAATAGAATCTAAATATGCATCATAATTTGTGTCTGTCCTTACATACACTTACAGGAATGACAACTTTAGATAATTGGAGTGTGACATTCAGTCAGCGCGCGGCTCACGCGCGGTCACACAAGGGTGATAAATTATTATTATTTCCCGTGATTTTTCATGGATTTATTGACTAGTTAAAAAAATATTTTGAAATCAGGTTGATAATGTTACATTGGCTTAAATGCACGGAAAGAATCGACTACAAGCTTTATATTTGCGCGTTTTTTTTCATTTCATTTCGGTGCCGATAAATCGGCGATTATTGTACACGTGACAATTAAATGCTCGATACCTACATAGGTATAAATATATAATAGTATGTAGAAAACCTCTCAGACACCACCTACCTCGCTAGGTATATAGAAATACCTGTTCGGAAGCAGGTAGCCTTTGTTGTTCATTTTTTTACCTTCAGATCGATACAAAATATTTCTGATTGTTGTGGCAATTACAATATTGGCAATTAGTGTATATTATAGATATCTCACAGAGACGAAACTGTATTAATTATGGGAAAGTAGGTATAGAAGTCATTTGGGTGTAACAGGACTTATGACCTGTCTTTTGGTAGGCTTAAGTGATCACTTTACACAATTGTAACATTCGCCATTTCCACCCATGATAGAATATACCATCTATAATATACACTAATTGATTAATAATGTCTCTGTGACATAAATCCAGCACTGTTCTGAAAGATTTGAACAAACTCAAAATATTCTGAACAATATTGGCACTTTGTGGTGCGACATGATTATTTAAACTTACACTCAATTGAACATTGTAATGCACACACGCTGAGTTAAATTTATCACTACTATAGTTTTGAGAGGAGCACTCCCCTTCATCACTACATTTCTTTTTACTTGTACCACTATGTTTACTACGTTTTATTAATTACTTTCTCTATTTGGTTCTTTTATGTATTGCTTTGATTTTAATATTTCATGTTATGCCGTGGATCTCTGTAATTGGCTTACCAACTGTCCAATATATTGTGTCATAATAAATTGTACTGTTGAGATTTCTTAAATAAAATAAAAATTAAGAAAATTAAGGGAAATACTAATAATAATAAATAGAGACCCTTGCGTGACCGCGCAACATTAGCATCGAGCTGATTGCGTACCAAACTCTAATTATCTCAAGTTAAATTAAATTCCAGCAAGTTACGAATTTATGGACCGACAAACGGACAGACAGACAACGAAAATATTATATTTAGATTAGATTACACTTGGTGCTGAGAGGGATTGCTCCTCTCGAAACTATAGTAGTGCATTACAAAATTCAATTAAATTAAAATAAATATTTTTTATTTTACAAGCAGGTATTGTAAAAAAAAAGGATATAAATAAGTATGTAAAAATATAAAAGTTTAAAAAAAAGGAGAAAAGATAATGCAAATAGTAGTTTTACTGCTCATATCGAAACAGCATCTTTCGTATGGATAGACAAAATAAGTGGTCAACTGGATTTAGTGCGACAGGCCCAATTACATAGGCTACCCCCTGATGTACACGGAGATTGGACCCTTAACACACTTCTTTTTTTGTACCTTATCAGGGCCCTCCGACATTGGGAAACACTCGCGCGAAAACCTCTCTGTTCTGTGCTGTCCGGAACAAATCCTCCACCTGTCCTCCATTCTCTGATGTTGCGCAGCCAGGACATTTTCTTCTACCAATTCCCCGTCTTCCTTCTGTCTTGCCCTCGAGTATACTTATCCCCGCGTAGCACGCGATCCAAATAAGAGACCTTCTTCACTTTAACATTCGACAGTAGGCTCCAGCTCTCTGAAGCACCTCCGACTTGATGTCGGTCCACGGTATACGAATCATTCTTCGGCGTGTCCACATTTTGAAAGCTTCCAAACGATTCGTAACATTAACATTACATACACAGAAAAAGAAAAACAATAAACGTCAGAAATGTTGCAAAAAAAATTGGAGTACTCACATTCTTTCGGCTTCCGCCGGCAGGTGCTCCGGCACCTTGGTGAGCCCGCGGTGGGAGCAGTCCGCCGTGAGCCCCGCGCACGTGCAGGACCACGGGCACCTGGCCAGCAGCGGCTGGTGGCCGCGCAGCTCCACCTCGTTCCCCTGGGCCGGCTCCGCGGCGCACTCCGCCGCCAGCAGCAGCCACGCGAGCAGAGCGAACCGCACCGGCTTCCCGCGAGCTTCCATGTCTTCCGCGTTGCTTCGACTACCTTTAGAGCGCGACGATCTCCAGCGACGGTTCACTGCATCTCCCGCAGCGACAGTGTCCCGCCTCCCATAAACGAAACGACAACAAATCCGCAAATTACGAGCACCAACACTTGTTTTTTAATTTTTTTTACACACAATTTCGTTCACTTTTTGCACAATTTTTTTCACTTTTCACATTGTAAACAACTGGACGATTTGCCAATTGGCCACCGTTCGGAGCCAACCCTGGTTCGGGAAAGCGACGAGGGTATTAGGATCGCAATATTATTATCGCGATCCCTTTCGTACGTGTGCGGTGTGGCGGGCGCTGGCGAGACGGGCGTGCGCTGGGCGCGGAGGCAAGTCTTGGACTGAATGAGGATCGCGGGCTCTGGGCACGGTACCCCTCGGCGTGGTTGTATTGGTCGAGAGAGCCCTTCGGAGAGCATGCGTTGTGAGGGTCGGATTTTCGAGCGAAGCCTCCAGAAATGAAATTAAATAACGAATTAATTTTTTAACAGATAGTAAATATTATGTTTTTTGCCAAAACGCATTTATGTACGTTGACTCAATTTAACAGATGTATGAAAACTACATTTAAAGGAAATCAAAAATAAACAACCGCTATTTACAAATAATTTAAACTACCTACTATAAATATAACAAATACGCATGGTCCACGTTGATATACGGTAGGTACTAATTTATTTTATTCAATAAATGCAAAATGATTTTGTGGTTATAACATTAAAATAATTAACAAGAATATATTTTAATAAAAATGTATGTGCTTTGTTTTCACCACTTATATATTGAAAAATATCAACATATTTCAGAGCCCATAGCCCCTTCGTCAGGATACAATGTATACTAACAAATTATCGAAGTAAAAACAATCAAAATATATAAATTATATGTGGGAAATTAATAATAATTAAGTACCTACTAGCATGAAAAAAATTAGAAGATAACTATTTGTAAACGAAGGGGCCATGGGCTCTGAATGTTGATATTTCTCAATATATAAGTTGTGAAAACAAAGTACATTTTTATTAATCATATTATTACTGTCTCCACAAAATCATTCTGCTCTTTTTGAAGAAGAATAAATTTTATTTACACCACACACTTGTTGAAAATACCAACATGTTTCGCGGCCAACGGTCCCTTCATCGGGATACAACGTATGCTAAAAATCGAAATATAGACATTAACAAAATAAGTATATATATGAAAGATAAATAAATATATCGGAGATGAAAAAAATAATAATTTAAAAAAAAATTAAAAGATAAATATTTGCAAAAATGACCTGGTTAATTATTATATTTAATCTACTATCGATACTTTTTCTTTTTTTCAAAATTTTTAATTTATCCAACTATGTATAATCCTGTATTATTGTATGGACATTCTTTTGATATTAATAACGGATTGACCGTTACTGTTTTAAATTATTTTAACTAATTTTTATGTGTATCTTTTTAAATGATTTATCTAATTTTATTTCTGAAAAAACTATCCGTAGAACCATTGTATTAAGTGAGGATTCGTCATTAATAGTGAAAAGGTATCAAAAAGGTGTGTCGAGTCTCGCTTTATCAACCACTTACGGGTAAATTTTTTGGTCATGGCACACTAAGAAAGTCTTATGTACCGATACACACGTTGGTGTGCGTTAGCGATATTGATATTCGAGAAAAATACGAGGTTAAATGAATCGCTTCACGCTAGACAGTGATGCAATAACATACTTGATGTCAGGGGCGCATTATATCGGTTATGTACACCGCGCGCTGAATGCTGTTTAAAATAAATGTAAATTTATCATGTTGATAATAATAATTATTATTAAACCATTTTTAAAACCTAGCGAAAATTCTTAGTATAATCATTTATATGATAATGAAGGGCGTCGACAGTGTCATTAGTATTATTATTATTAAGATGCGATAGATATTATTTCATTCTCTATTCATAAAATCATTAAACTCATAAAAAATCTATGTATTATATATATTTTTTTTTTCAGTTCAATTCAATTTATTTAATAATATGTACATTACAAACTAAGTGTTCAAGGCATACATATTATGGAAGTATATATCAAAATAAAAATATTTAATAAATTAAAAATAACATAAAATCTGGTCAAAGGTGTAGGAGAATCTCGCTTTGGATACATGGAATATATCAATACAAGACACAAAGCGATTTTGTTCAGCATAGCTGTGGCTCTTCCAACAGGCATAACCATCGGCAGGTTGGTCCTGTATATTGGAATGTGAAACAATCTATGCTGACGATGTCTAATGTAATTATCAGGTACATGCAAACCAATGCTCTGCATAATTTCAGGATTATCGATCATACCGCGCAACAATCGATAAAAATGTGTAATTAAATACACATTCATTCTAATCTCTAGACTATTGTAGCCAAGCATACCCTGGAGAAACTCGGTTGGGTAAAGCCAAGGATAATGCCCGTACTCTCTCATGTAGAGATATCTCAGAAATTTCTTTTGGACTTTATCCACCATAAGAGAGTACTTGCCATCATGTGGCCCCCAGATCACCGAGCCACTCTCGAGTCTACTCCGCACCAAGGAGTTGTAAAGAGTTCTCAGTACGCGGGTATTCTCGAAAACCCTGGTAGTACGCAGAACAAATCCTAACATTCTCAAAGCATTACCACTGATTATATTGTAATAATAAAAAATATACACCAGCAACAGATTTGCGAGTGGCCAACTGCATAGGGCCATGGGTGAAAAATAGACCTGTAATAACTCAAATATGTTTTAATATACTTTGTAATACACACACAATATGAGTTATTAATTTACAACTATAGTTTCGAGAGGAGCAGTCCCTCTCATCATCAGGTATAGATAATAACTAACTTAAATACAAAATTTATCAATCTAATTGGGTAGGTCAGGGGTCAGGGGGGCGCGCGGCAGGGAAGGGTATTTTTTTCGCCGAACAGCTCTAGGAGTGGTGAACTGGACTGAAATGTGATATTATTTATTAATGTGTTTCCAGAATTTAAATTTTTTAGGATTTCAACGGTTTCCAAACTATTCATTATCCATCGTCTATGGGGAACCGAGTGGAGTAATTTTAATTTGTGACTATCGAAAGAATGATTGGTGTTAATTATATGATTGGCAAATTCGGAGAAATTGTTATTTTTTAAGCAGCGGCGATGTTCTTTTATGCGTGTATTTAAGTTTCTAATGGTTTGGCCTATATACTTTTTGTCACAATCTCCGCAAGTTATTTCATAAATCCCACTTTTTTCTAACATACCTATTTTTGTTTTTGAATTTAGAGTATATTTAAAGTATATTAAAACATATTTGAAATTATAATGTTGCACCACGAAGTATCTGCCAAATCTTTCAATGATATTCTGTAATAACTCGATCACCATGTTTCATCTCAGGTGTGGACAGCCTCTATTGAAAATCTGGCCGCGTTTGTGACTCGTTCTATCAAAGGTACAAAATTTCGATTCATTGTTCCTGACGCTGGCAGACAAAAATATTTTTATTTACATTTTTTCCCGCTCGGCAAAACTACACGTGATTTTTTTTTCAATCTACATAAGTGAACGTCGGCTCGGTATTTTAAATATTTTTTTTGCAAAGGGATTTTATCCGTGGCGATTCGTGCGAACAACAGAAATTTTGCAAATGGTAGCGAAAATTCCCACTGCAGACTGACTGTGATAACGATTAAGATTACAAAAATAAAAAATAATATTAACGATTACTTTCCGAGTAGATTTTCCGGGGTTATTTTGTCGTGTGTCTTTGTTCAGTTCGGTGTCTATAAATCGGCGATTATTGTTTATGTGGTATTTTAATAGCTGAAAACATTTTTTTACATTACATATAATATCATGAAAATATAGATATAATAGATGATAATATTATCTATATATATTCATATATAATATATATATATATATATGAAATATTCATATATATATATATATAATCACGAGATGGTACACTCAGAAGGAATTACGAACCATTGAAATCTCTCGAACGGTCCACCGAACTCTGTAAATATCGAGAAAGTGACATTATTTATAAAAATAGATAGACAATGTGTCATAAATATGTCAACAAACGCGACAAAGAAATCCGCAGACAAAGCGACAACGGAACCGTGCGGCGGTGTGGCCAGTGCATGTGTGTGTTGCAGCGATAGTTAAATCAAGAAAGTACCTATCGACAAGCGAGAAGTTTTCTAATGCGAACCTGAGCGATTTAAGCAACGTGCATCAGTATATGAGACACGTTATTCGGGAGTGATCATTTGTGCGAATTACGAAATTTAGTGTGAATATAAGAAAATTGCTCCGATTAAATTCGTGCCCAATGACTTTGTGTAGTGAATAAAATTTAATGAAATTTATTTTAAGTTTCATTTGCCTCTCACAGATCCCATGAATGAAGATCTCATGAATCCCATCACATTATTAAACTTATCGATGTAAACAAACCTATCGGTCACTACCTGCTTCCCTAGGCGTACTATAGATATATTCGATTTGAGAAATTACTTTTATATCCTACCAATTTTGTGATAAAGATTAATTTACCCCCCGTTATAAAAACATTTTTTAAATATTTAAATTTAATGATTATTCTTTGAATTGTCTGTCCGTCCGTAATTTCGTGTAACTTTTCTATTTCTTGGCTAAAAAAATAAATGAAACGGGCGGATATGTGGCCTGAACCCAAACCGGCTGCTCAACGCATGCTGCGTCCGCCGCCTCTTCGCGTACCGCCAAAAATATACCATAAATATATACTAGGGCTTAGCAAAGACGCGAACCAATTTTCTGTCATTTTTGACGGGTTACAGCTATTAAATTAATGATTACGTATCATTCTGCACTTTTCTGATGTCTTGACATTTATCATTAATCGCGTTACTAATATATCGCTATATATCGCGTTACTAATAAAGGTTAGTAAATGCGGAAGAAGAAAAAAGTTTTCTACTTGCCAGTATGCCTTATTAGGAACCGAATTACTGTAAGGTTTTTAAATCATGCCGAATGACATGAATGCTACAGGTGATATGTATAAATACCAATTATTACAATTTGCTAGGATTTAGATATTCTCGCCTATTTTTATTCGAGTTATTTATCGATTTATTTATTTATCGCCTTGTATTAATGATATTGATGATTATTTAACTCGAAATACAAGGCGCAAAAATCCCTTTGAAAATGGCCAGTGCTATCTGTCCGAAACGTTGGGTACAATATAACAGTCTTTCTCAAGACTGCTATACGCGGGTTATCCTAGACAATTATCCTTCATATTTATATATAATATGTATTAATAAATAATATTTATATAAAAATATTTATTTAAATTAAAAACAGCTTGGTATCCGGTGCTTCAAAGTCATTCTCGTCGCAGACTCCGCAGAGATAGTGATCAGACAACAGATGAATCATACACACAACACAATACAACACATCATGACTTTGGCACGGTATTGCAAGCCGATACCTAACCAACACATCAGCCCTGCAATGGGATCCGAAAGGTCGTAACAACACGGCATAATACCCCAGTAAACACAAACTTGAAGATTTTACTTTGTAGTTTACCCTGAAGAAGGAATGATGGTTTGGAAATCGGTTGGTGAATTCAATAACAAATTTATTATTAAATTCCTGTAGAGATAATAATACAGTTTATGTTTTTATTTTTTATCCAATTTAATGATCGTCAATTTTACAATTGACAACTCATTTCGAAAGCATGTTTGTGTTTTTTAGAAGAATTTTGTCAAAAGAATATTCATTTTAAAATCTCAACTCTGGAAATAAAATCAGTTAAAACATTTCTTTGAATTTCTTCCATTGGATAGTGTCGATTTTGATTCTGATTTTCTCATATAAACTAAATAGTATTTTCATAGACCTCTCGGATTTTTAAAAATTATTTGTATATAAAAAATAAATAAAAGAATTGAAGGCAATTCAGGTGAGCTTTTCTGACAACCTCCGGGGCGGATAATCGATAACGTCATTTTAATTTGCACCCATCGGGAGTATTAATTAGTCAGTCAGACTTGCGTCAGATGTAACGGCCGATGCTTCACAACCGGATTATAATCTCGTCACTTAACTGTAATACTGACGTACGTATAACGTGAGCCCAGAATAAAAATGATGTGGATTAGGCCACGTTGACGCCATTAATTAGCCTCGGTTATTCCACGGGTGTGTTATTTTTGGGTACAACAGAAACAAACTAACCACTAATTATACCACCCCAAGGCTTTAATGGGATCGTTAGGTTTCCATCGAAATTGAAAAGCAATGAAAAAAAGGTCTGAAATATTAAAAATTTGTTAATGATGTGTTTACAAACGTGTCGTATTTCGGAGGATTTAATAGTGGTTAAAAGGCATTGGAAAGGGTCGTTTTCGATTGCTGTCTGCTGAAGGGATGACGTATGAGTCCCGTCAAAAAAAAAAGTCAAAAGAATCTGATGTGTTCCATAAAATTCCGTCGAATTGTAATGTAATCTCTTTAAATTTTACATTAATTAGCGAATTTTTTGTAGTGTGTCACTATTTTTCATATTGTGGGCTCAACACTAGAATTAGATATCACTGATTTTGGCAGTTTTTGATATTTAGTTAAAAAAAATCTTCAAACAATAAGCTATTGAACGTTAAAACTAGATAATTCATATATGCCATTATAAGTAAGCTATGAATCATTTACAAAAAGGGACCAAGAAAAATGTATGAAGATTAAATGATCATTAAATTAAAAAAAATACTATCTCTACAGAGAAAATATATTTATATTATATTTTCTCTAATCAATAATATATTTATATTTTCTTCAAAAAGAGCAAAATGATTTTATGGTGACATTGAAAAATATCAACGTGCTTCAGAGCCCTTGGCCCCTTCGTCAGGATACAATGTATACTAAAGAATGAAAAATCAAATAACCAGGTCTTTTTTACAAAAAGTTATTTTTTTTAATTTCATGTTAGTAGGTACTTAATAATTATTCATTTCCCATATATAAATTTTATATTTTGATTGTAGTTTTATTCTAGTCAGTTTAATACTTTACCTATCGATGAGATTCTTGTGTTTGTTCTTAAGTTTTAACGGCCGCTTAAGGTCCCATTGTTGTTGATGATGGACCCTGCAATGGGATCCGAAACGTCGGCCATAGAGGTCGTAAAAAAACGACGTAATACCCCAGAAGACACAAACTAGAAGATTCTGAGCAGCCGTGAAAACTTAAGAACTTTACTAGAAAAATATAAATTTGTTATAATATTAAACTCACGTAATAACGAGGTAACAAAGTTAGAGTTTTTCACCTAATTTAATGATCATCATGAATATGTCGATATCTATAGTTTCATTGATTTATCTCAGGAGTTCATTATAATGTTATTTATATTATTATTGATATTTTTAATATTTAAAGTATTACCTTTGTGGTTAGACATTATAACAGTGTTAGTTAAATTTGTATAAACCACTACCAGATTTTGGGTCTACCGGTTTGGAGACGTACTCGTCTCTTCCACTCTCTCACTCTCTCTCCCTCGTAGATTCCTGATTGTTTTGTAGGCTAGGTAGTGCATGCTTGTCCTTGACAAGATTAACACGCATGTGATAAATATTGGTGAAAAGTTAACAATACTATGGTTGTGGTGTATAGTGTTGTGAACATAGTGGTGTTGTTAGTCCTGACGAAGAGACGGGTACCTACGTCTCGAAACCGGTAGACCTAAAATCTGGCAGTGGTTTTTACAAATTCAACTAACACTATGTTATTTATATGTAAGTTGTATTAGAAAAATGTTGCATTGAGTGGTTGGTTGGTGAGAAGAAGAAGGTTTTTAATAAGTATGAATACTTTAATTGAAATTTTCTCAAAATATCACTTTCTAACCTTTTCCACTATTTATTATTTTTGACCTTACCGGTTTCAGTCCATCACGGCCACCTTCAGGCTGGTAATTTATTCTCATTAGCTAGGACATTTTGCTTAAGAGATTAATGTACCAGAGAAAAAATGTACCATATTGGCTGAAACCGGTATGGGCAAAAGACAACAGATAATGGAAAAAAGTTAAAAATTGTTTTAATCAAAACATTTTTATTTATTTATTTTATTTTGGGGAAAATTAACAGCAAATCAACATCTTAACAAATATAAAATAATGGTTTATAAAATTATGCCAATTACAAATTTTCCACTGAATGTAGTAATTTAATTTAATTTAACTTAATTTAATTTAACAGCGAATTATCTATTATTATCTATTTTTTTCTATTCTCTACTATTTCTTTCAATAATTTCTTTTTATTTCTATTATTATTTTTCAGTTATCTAGTTCTGGTCGCTAGCTCACAATAAAATATAGCTATACTAGCATTTTAACCAATCTCAAATGCATTATAATGGCGGATTAGAAACAAAAGCCCTACTATCCAATATAAGAAATCTAGATAATCGTTTTTTCATTGATTTTAAAACATAATTTTAAAATTTTAAAATTGACATGCTTTTGATAAAGTGATTCTAAAACACACACACTTTATTTTAAAATTAGTTATCAATTGTGAAATTGACACTCTTTGCCTGATAATCAAAGTCAAACAAGTTGCCCTGTATTGTTTTATACTATGTTATAACTAGCCGTAAACCCGTGAAAAATGACGAGACATAATGACAATAATTAATAAAGATCCTCGCATGTAACCTGAGCCGCGCGCTGATTGACATGTCACCCGCGGGCGTGTTGTTGTAGTAATATATTTTTAAAAATAGAGATGCGAACACGGAATACGTGTCGCTTCAATATTGTCACCACTTTTAAACTAAGCTAAACGCTTGTGGTATGAAAATAGGACAACCTTGCTGGTTTCCTGAATTGGGGTACGAACTCGAAGCTACACACTCAAATTCCAGCGAGTTATGGATAGTCAGACAGACATTTATTAGTGACTGTCTTACTTCAAAGCAAGGCCGCATTGATTACATCACACCGATCTACGTGATTTTAGACTTATTGGGGTTTTTGAGTGATATCTATGTTCGTTTATTTCAGACTATTAAACCTTTCCTTTGCGCTGCTGTGAACTTACTTGACATTATGGGAATATCTCTGGAAATATACGTATTCCATAAAATAATTACAATAAACATATTATATGTTTATAGTAATTATTTTATTGAATACATATCGGTCACAAGAAAATAAATGTTTTCTAGAGGGAACATTAATTTGTCAATACGTAGGACCTATTTGTATTTTTGTGGTAAAAAATTCTTTTTTCAATTATTGCAAGGTTTTTATCATTTTTTTTTAATAGAGATGTGACCACGTAATACGTGTCATATCAATATTCTTACTATTTTCAAATAAAACTAAACGCTTGTGCCATGAAAATAGGACGAACTTGCTGCTCTGGAGTGAGATTCGAACCCGCGACCTTTGGATCACGAGACGAGAGTCCTAACCATAAGACCAACAAGACTTGATAATTTTTTTATAATCGATATCAGTTACTGTAATGATAGTTCAACTTTTAAAAAAAGTCAGAAATATTGAAAAAAAATTCAAACTCTGATATTGCATATCACCATAACTATCGATATTAGGTTATGGTTGATTGAACATTTTCAACTAATAATCAACCATAACTTGAAACAACAAAACCGAAGTATTCGAAAGCAATAACAGTGATATAAAATTTTATTCGCTATTCGTTCACACGCTTTACGCGGGATTTTCCTTTCTCAACAATAAACATTATTTTAATGTTATAAAATTATTTCTACATTTTAAAATTATTTATAAATTATAAAATAACTATTAATATTAGAAAATGAAAACTTTCGTATACAGAGCGTACCAGAGCTAGCGGCAGAGACTTGCCGGTATATTCCTGCTTATGTTGTGAGTCTAAAATGTTCAGCAACCACGGTCTAATATCAATAGTTATAGAGATAGAGCAAAAAGTTGAACCAGCATTACAGCACATATTATGTCAATTATGAAAAATTCATTCGCTTTAATACAAGTCGGATAAAAACCTTGCAAAAATTGAAAAAAAATTTTTTTAACAAGGTTTTTATCGTTTTATTTAAGTTGTATTGAAGCAAATGAATTTTTCATAATCGATTTAAGTTACTGTAATGATAGTTCAACTTTTTGCAAAAAATAAGTCAGAAATATTGAAAAAAACATGTAAACTCTGATATGACGTATCCATAACTATTGATGTTACGTCATGGTTCCTTGAACATTTCTGACTCATAATATAGGCAGGAATCTACCGGCAAAGTTTCGGCTGCTAGCTCTGGTACACTCTGTATAATACTTTTAATAATATAACGGAACGTCCGAAGATTCGCAGGAAACCCGTTTGCACGGCACCAATCAATCAATCAAACCGGGATGATGAATTTGTATTTCATAATTGTCAAATCAAGCAACCAATGAACTTGCATGAATCGATTTTACATAATACGCGTGTTTAAATTATTTTGATTCTGATATTGTATTAAAATAAAATATATCGTCGCGTATTTGTTGCTATGGGGTTCGAAAAAACACTTAGAATGACACTTTTTGTATATCGGGACCCGCTAGAATATTCGCGCCCGAAAAGTATCATATCGTTCAGTAAAATGTCTTTCGCTGATCGCTGTTTTAACTTGGACTTGCGTGGCGCGCGGTGTCAATCTATTTATAACTAGGAACTTCGTAATTAGAAAGTGAAAGAACAAGAGGATGGCCGAGGAAAACGTACATGACCCAGTTGCTGAAATGAAAAAGTTGCAGATGCTACCGAAAAGTAAATATACGACACGAATGGATATTGATGGAGGGACCTATAGGTGTAAGGGAATCTCCCTTAATTAAAAAGAAAAAGAAAGATACTTTGAGTTTCAATATATTCAATTCAACACTGGACGCAGAAAAGCAGTAAAAATGATAAAAAAATTAATGAATGTTTAGAATACGCTAGTAGATTTCATGGACGTTCAGGATCATCTTCATACATAGTTTTCTGGTCTTTTATTCCGTGTGCTTCTGAGTGTGAAAATTCGTTTGTCCGAACCAGGAGAAACTCTCAAACGGTGAGCTCTTGCATCATGAAATTTGATCAGTTTAGTTCTGTCATAAAATTCTAGTTTAACACTACTATTTACAACTAGCAACGTCTTTTCCATTATGAGCTTACTGATCTTAGAAAAATCTATTTAACTGACAAAAAATAAACACGACGTCATACGGTTTATTTCACATGTTTTTTAATCGTGTTTTAAGAAAAAAAAATTCAAATTCAAATTCAAATGTTTATTCAATGTTCAATGTTACAAATGTTTACAGTGTTTACAAAATTTAATGAAGCTTTTTTCATTGTTGTTGAGTGTCTTGGCAGCAAGTAAACACTAAATTGATTTGACGCCCTGCCTGCTACACTAGTAATTTACTGTATTATAGCAGACAGTGCTCTTCCAGTAGTATAATGTTCAAGAATATTTATTATTTATATAACATTTGTGAATAAATCTTATTGCCAATTAAAATTAAGTAATAGTAATAATTAAATGTTTACAATTTAATAATGGTGTTAATTAATTATATTATAGACAAAGGAAAAAAAATGATCTGAATAGGATATTAATAAAATAAAATAAAACAATTAAAAGTATTTAAAAAGATGACAGTAACAGTAAGACAGTAAGTGACAGTAAATGTTCTTGTAGGAATAGTATATTTTAAATTTAGTTTATATCATGGCTTTTAATAGGTTTTGGGCATGCTTCCTTCCCTTTTCATGCAGCCAGAGTTTCACTTTAGAAGAAAAATACGCGAGACTATGGCTACATGTTTTAAGTTTAGTGTTAAGAGTATTGAATGTTTTTGGTGCTTGGAAGAGGTGAAATCTTTGTGAAAATGTTTTTTTGAATTTTGGTACAAGATAGTTGCAGTTCACCTGTGCCCTTGTTGAATGTGAGTGAGTTATTTGTTGGTGATCTTGTTTATGTCGGAAAAAATATTTTAAAGTGTTGAGTAAATATGTTTGATTGATGTCCAGGACGTGACATTCTCTGAAAAGTTCTTCTGAAGGAAAACGAAATGGCTTTTTATGAAGAACTCTCAATACCATTTTCTGGGCTTTGCTTAATGAATCTAATATAGTACAAGCTGCACCACCCCAACTGACAGTTGCATAATTAATGAGTGAGTGACACAGTGCATAGTATACTATTCTTCTTGTCGATGCGTCGAGTACATCTCTAATTTCTTTGAAAAAATAAACAAGCTTTCTTATTCGGATTGTAAGATTCAAAATATGTTTTCTCCAGTTTAGATGCTGGTCTATGTACACACCTAGATATCGTATATCTTCCGTTGTCTGCAGATTAGTACAATCACAGGGTTTATCTTTTGATTGACATGTGTGAATCAGTAGATTTTTGGGCTGCTTTATTACTGTTCTTTTACTGATGGAGAAACACATGTATTTTGTCTTTGAAGCATTTACTGTTAGTAGATTTTTGTCAAGCCATGATGTTATTCGATTCAATCCACTTTGTGCCTTTTTTAAAACATTTTCCCAGGAATCATCTTGAAAAAGAAGCACTGTGTCATCTGCGAAAGAAATTATTTTACCGTTTTCTAAATTGGAGTTACACATTTCATTGACATATATGAGGAAGAGCGTGGGTCCCAAAACACTTCCTTGCGGTACTCCATATGATGTTTTGTGGAGGTTGCTGCAGTGATCGCCCGATTTAACTACCTGAACCCTGTTATTTAGATAATCTTCAAACCACGCCAAAGCCGTCCCCCTTATTCCCAAAGCTGATAACTTGTGCAGCAGCAGTGGATGAGACACCGTATCGAAAGCTTTGGCTAGGTCCAAAAATATACCAATACAACGTTTGTCTTTATCTAATTGTGTAACTAAGAATTCCGTTAGTTGACATATTGCATCTTCTGTTGAGAGTTTTGATTGGAACCCGTATTGATTGTTGGAGATTATTTTGTGAATATCCAGGTATTTTAAAAGACGTACTTTAACTATCTTCTCTAAGATTTTAGAAAAAACACTTAGGAGCGATATAGGTCTATAGTGGCTCGGATTACGGGGATCACCACCCTTGAATATTGGACAGATTCTAGCCAGTTTTAGTGCATTTGGAAAGATACCCGTTGAGAGACTTTGATTGAATATATAACAAAGAGGCTTACTTAATTGGTCTTTATTATACTTCACTACTTTTGCTGTTACCTCATCGTTTCCAGGGGCACTGTGAGACTTTAGGTTACTAATAATTGCAGCAATTTCATGAATGGAGGTTGGAGCAAAGAAAAATGAATATGGATTTGCTGAATTTAAATTTGTTTTGAGGTTTTCTTCAGTAGTTTTTAGACGAGACAAAATATTTTGTGCTAAATTTTTACCAAGCGAAGCGAAATGCCCGTTTACATTATCTAGCACTTCAGTAATGGCCTTATCCTCAGTAGCATGATTTTTGTTTGGAATCAGCATATCACATATATCATTGCTTCTAGTATTTTGTGTAGAAGTCATTTCTCTTATAATTTCCCATGTTTTCTTTGCATCACGTTGATTTTCTTTTATAATATTTTTGTAATATAAGTGTTTAGCGGATTTGACCGCTCTATTACAAATATTTCTATACTTTTTGTAAAAGTTTTGTAAGCCGACATTTAGAGGGTTAAGTTTAGACTGTTTGTGTAACACATCTCTCTTATTTATGCAGTTAACTAAACTTTCAGTTATCCAAGATTTCTTAATTTTTTTCCTCGATTTATTAGATATATGTTCTTGATTTTTTTTAATGTGGCTTTGTAGAATATACAGGAATTTTGAATATGATGTATTAGCATCATTAGTCTCGTATACTGGTAACCAAGTTTCTTTTTCCAAGTCTTTTTTTAGCATTTCAAAATTTAGTTTGTGTCGGGGTTTTGTATAAGGTTTTGTATTTATTTTTTGTGTTCCAATATCAATCATTACTGGAAAGTGATCCGTGATAGTAGTTTCACATACAATTCCTTTCACCAAGAATTTGCTTTTAACCATAATATGGTCTAAACATGCGTTACCTCTTGTTGGGTTGCTGATGGCAGGAACGAAACCTTGTTCAGCTAACATGGATAGGTATTCAGATGCATTTGTGGTGGGAGTACTTGCAGTTATGTCAATGTTTATGTCACCTGCAATGATCATTGTTGGGTTTTTGGCCATTGTGAGTAGCTCTTCAGAAAGAGAATTTGTGAATTCATACGCATTTTGGAAGGACGGTGGTCGATAAATCCCATATATGTAGGTACCATTACACAAATTAATTTTTAAACAATTGGCGTCACTTATATCTGGTTCAGTTACTTCGACATTTAGATTTGCTTTAATGTATGTTACAACACCGTCATTTTGGTTATAATGTTTGGAGGTTTTATGCCCGGTGTATCCTGGTATCGTCTGTATTGTGTCTTTATCTTTTAACCAGCATTCCGTAAGAATAATGATTTGAAAGTCTATATTTAGACGATGCAGTAGTACAAGAAGTTCGTCAAAATTATGATTTATGCTTCGTATGTTCATATTTAGAATATTAAGTGTGCTAGTGCCTCTACAAAAATGTTGTTTACAGTTTTCTGGTTGGTCCACAGTTTTAGTGGTAATTGGTTCAAAGGAATCTATTTGGTTTACCAGATCAATTATATTAGCCATTCCATATCTTTCTGTAGTAAATTTGGATGATTTTTTTTGCTACACCAACATTCTGTACAGGTAAATATATCCGAATCATATTGTGTGCATGATTCAGGTAAGGGGACTATTATAGTTTGCGAAAGAGCGAATGCCTCTATATCTACCGCGAGATTATTAATATTCATCTTTGTAGAATAAAAACACATAACGCATATAATATAGAATATTAATATGCGTTATGTGTTTTTTATTATTTTATTTTATTAAGTTTTTTTTTATTTTTTCAGCTCGTTTTAGTGAAATACAAGCGAATATGTAATTCATAATATGCACGGAAGATTCAAAATCTCGGGCGTAGCCGGATAGTAAAGCTACTATTAGATATAATACACATGTTTTAAATTACATCTTCCCTGATATATAGCGACATTTTTGAATGACGCCTCTCCGACATGAATGCACAGGATGAGGCAAGTGCCGCGCTACCATTTTGTTTTTTAAATATCTTTTGCTGTAAATAAAATATTTTATTTATTACATCAGAAAATTCAAAAAAATTTCTATATGGCGTATAAAATGAATTATTCTTAAGTTCAGTGACCCAATAGGAAAAAGATTCTTCAAATTTATTTATTATTTTTTTATTTTACGCTTCAACAGACCCTGAGGCCCAATTACAGAAGCGAAAAATATCACAAAACACCCACGCTTGAGTAAATCACACAGATTTATTGTGACCTCACCGGGAACGAACCCGGAACCCTCGGTGTGAGAAGTCAGAGTCATGCCCACTAGGCTACGAGGGCCGATTATATTTAGTATATCATTTTTGGCGGTTTTCTTAAACATATGCAAATGCATATGTTATAATTGAAGTATATTTTTTCTTGAAATTGGCTTATTGGGCAATCGGCTATCGGGCAATTAGATTTCGGTCAGTTGTCCGGCACTTCATCGGTGAAGTATGGCCCCAATTGTACAAAAATGTGAAGCGTCAAAAGAGTGTTTTTTCGAGAGATTCCGTGGAGGCAATTTGACATTAAAACATTCGAAATTTAAACGGAAACTCTGTACTTGGTATGGAAATAAAATATGCTCAACAAAAAAAACTTTTTTTACAGTTGAAAGTAGGGGTTGATTTTGGGTCACCCGTTATTACAATAATAGAGTAGAAATATTCGTGGAATCCGCACCGCTTTCCAGAGATCCTGGAAGAATAGTAATGTACAGGCGAGCGTGTGAGGAGCGTGTAACCGTGGGCAACAAATCACTATCCGGGCACATTTGGCGGGAAGACACCGAGCCTGGGCGGGAGAGGCAGATTTACGCAGACAAATCGATGCTGTTCGCAAATTGCCCGCATAAATCAAATGCAGCGGCGCTCGTAAAAGTTGGAATAAAACGGGGATAAATAATAATAAAAAGCGAGTGTGACGGGCGCTAATATGCCCTAACTGAAGACTGCTGCCGGCGCTTAGCTGCTCTCCTGGTACTCTCAGCCTTTATTGGGTAATAGACTAAACAGTCTGTAGACTACGCAGACGTTTTTTAAATCATACAATCGGACGTTTGGGAGCTGGAGTAAACAATTTTTTTCTTTTGCTATTTATCTTCTTCTTCTCTCCTCCTCCTGATCCTCGTCGACTATTGGGGTCAACTCTCCTCGCCCTGAGATTACACGTTCTTATGTCCTGGATTACGTCACCCAACCCGTTCCTCTGCATCTGATCATCCCTTTGCACCACCCATGTCTTCCTCTGGATGTAATACGAGGAAGATCCATGGAGATCGCCTGGTTAACAACGCGATCGGGTGCTTCGCGTCTAACGTGGCTATACCATCTCAATTGCCTTTCCTTCACATTTATATTGATGTCTGTGACACCCAGGCTGCTACGAGTGCGTGAAATTTAACTTGTCCAAAGTACGCAATAGTTTATAATACATAGCGACAAAGTAAGCCGCGTTTTGTATGGGAGTGCGGGGGGGATACGAAGATTAATCAATCTTCGGCAGCTCTCGAAAATATCCGAACGTAAAGGGCGATTCTTGCGGTAATATCTAAAGTCAATTTTCGCAAAACGACTAATTAGATTATTTTTCGCACAGTAAAAAAAAAATTAACGCCGTAATGGATTATGTATGTGATACCTACATAAACTTTACGCGTATAAATATGACGAATATTTGTTGACACTGAAAATTGCCAATTGATTGGTATTGCCTAGTTAGTCCACTATTTATTGTACTATAGTATTTATTACTTAATGTATTTATATTATTGGTATTTTTTCATTTATTATATATTTTTTTATTGTTGTAGTTATGACAGATGGCTAGATAGATATTTGTTTAAGAGTTTGATCTTGTGGTTAGGACTCTAGTCTCGTGATCCAAAGGTCGAGGGTTCGAATTTCACTCTAGACCAACAAGTTCTAGTAAGTCTTAAATAAAATATTACCCAACGAAAATAAAAAGTCGAATGATAAATTGCGAAATAGCTTGAATTCAAGAATAGTGTATTAATTTAATTTGTGTTACTTTGATTGAGTGACTTTGTCCATTCAATAATTAAATTACTTACTTACATACCATCATGCCGTTTCCCCGTGGGGGTAATCAGAGAGGATAGAGTGCCAAACTTTCTGTCCTGATTTAGAACTCTCGCCTCATACACATTCATACATCTTCGCATGCAAGCTCGATGGCTATTGCGGCTTCTAATGGGACCATCTTCCAGTTTCTGGTTAATCTGGTGATTCTACGTCTTTCGCGGTCGCCCTTTCTTTCTGGCACTGTCAAAACTTGCGTTATATATCTTTATTATTATTCTTTACTCATTCATTCGCTCAACATGCAAAAACCACCTGAGCGACCGTTTTTTAATTCCATTAATTATGCTGAGATCAGCTTTACATTCATTCCTAATGTCTTCATTCTTTACTCTATCATAAATGGATTTTCCACAAAAACGTCTAAGGGATTTGATCTTTATTGGATTAAGTTTACTTTCGTTCCTCTTCTGACAGCTCCGGGATTAAATTCCATACATCATTGTTGGTACCAGAATTCCATTACGTACCGCTAGTCTTTCCTCGGTAGACGTTTCTATTAGAAATTATTGCATTCCCTCTTCTATCGAACATACATCCCAAGTGCTCGCAATTAATTAATCATTAATTAATATATTCATTTGTCTCCAAGGCCACAAGCCATGTCAACATGTATGTACACTAAGCGCTATACAGAAGATATTATATTTCATGACTAGCTGTAACCCGTCAAAAATTACGGTAATTTTACATGTCGAACGAAAAAAAAGGTAGAAAAAAAAGATTTTTTAATACTACAAAAAAGTTACGGACGTTACACAAAGTTACGATGGACGGACAGGCGGATGGACGATCAAACAACGAAATTATTATAATTGGGATTACGTGCAAAAATGAATTTAGAGAAACATAAATAAATGGAATAACCCTTTTTCAACTTCGGAGCAAAGTTTGTTCAGATGGATAAGCGCGGTTTGATTGGGACCGCTTCAATTAGAAGTTTCTCTCGATGGAGTAATAATTACCCGCGGCGGGTGACGTCATCGGTGATCACCGCTCAGGGCTGCTCCACGCCAGGTGATTACAATCTAAGGACCGCTGTCACCGGCACAAAAAATAAAAATTATTAATTTATTTTTACCAGCAAAAAGGTTGGCTGACGATGCCGCTTTGCTGTCAGTCGGTGGTCGGGTTTGTTGCTGTCGATTGCGTTATCTCAACAATCATGTATTGGTTCCTATTATAACACTCGCTATAACTCGTCAAAAATGACAAATGTTCTTTTACGTGTCTAAATTTCAGCTTTAAATTATTAAATAGTTAAAATGAATGTCATAGCAGTATATTATAAATCATCAAAATACACAATACTTATATAAAAAGTTTTTTTTTATCTTTTTTTTATTTATAAAAGATGTTGGAAATTTATATTTCTAATAATTCCAATTTATCTAGGCCGCCGCGGAGTCGTCATGTTTTGACAGTTTATTCGGTGCGAAGTAGGCCGCGAACCACGAGGCGACGGCCAGGGTGGCCAGTCGTAAGATAATCGAAGCGATAAATAAAGCGAAATAATCGAGCGGAGTACCCAAATGGCGAAGCAAACTAGTGCAACTTCCACGTGTGAGAATTGAATATTCTACGAGCGATTAATAAGTATTACCCAGCGATAATAGTGTTCATAGACGATGTGATATATTGCGAAATAGTGTAGATTAAAGAATAGCGTTAATTCGTGTTGTTGCATATTATCTAATTAATTTTCAGTGTTTACATTTGTCTTGACAAAATAATATAACATATTTTTCAAATTGTTCAGTTGGCTAGAAATTTTGCTAAAGAAGTAAAAAATACCGGAGATGTTTATTACAATATATAAGGCAGTTTGTAAAAGTGTCAAGGCGATTAGCGTTGATAGGAAGGGCGTAGAAAGGGCGGTCTAGCTACAAGCGGAGTACTCAGAGTATCGTAGACTCTAAAAAGGAAAATAAAAAAAAGTAAAATAAATCCTGGAATTGTAATTTTGTCTCGGAGTCGGATTCACTGGTCACGATCTCTCTGTAACTGGTGTGACCATGCAAGATGGCGCAGCGCCAATTTCGACGTTGGAAATATTACCCGTGACGCGTTATTATCACCGCGTCCCGGGCGCGCGGCTCCGCGGTCGATACGAAGGAGTGGGTAGAATAAATCGCACGCGAAGTTTATGACCGCCGCAACTGAAAACGATTATTGTTTTATTGATATGCACTTCGAGGCACTATATCGCACCTCGCCTTATTACCGCGATAGCTCCGGCTGAAGGAGAGTGCATCTTAGTGCGTGGGTTGGGTGCATCTTACAAATGCACTCATCGAACGCCTCATATATATCCTTCATCAAATATCTTATACTCGATACGTAAATATAACTTAGGAGAATAAATAAAGAAAGTAAATATAACTTAGGAGAATAAATAAAGAAAGTAAATATAACTTAGGAGAATAAATAAAGAAAGTAAATATAACTTAGGAGAATAAATAAAGAAAGTAAATATAACTTAGGAGAATAAATAAAGAAAGTAAATATAACTTAGGAGAATAAATAAAGAAAGTAAATATAACTTAAGGAAAGAATTAAGGTATGAACAGATTTTGTCAAAAAGACAGACAGACCATCAATGTGCACAAGATGCCTCACAGGTAGTAGCAATAACTTTTCATGTAGATTCCTGCCTTGATAATGAATCGAAAATGTTCAAGCAACCATGACCTAATAATATGAATAATTATTGAGATAGGTATGCAATATCAAAGTTTGCGTTTTTTTCAATATTTCTAACTTATTTTTTTGCAAAAAGTTGAACTATCATTAGAGTAACCTACATCGATTATGAAATACCAGCTGCGCCCGTCAAAAATGACGGAACTTTTACATGTCGGTTCCTAAGGTATATCATTAAAAATTTAAATTAATTTTATTTAAAAAAATTCAAAAAAAATTTTTGCAATAATTCAAAATAGTTTTTTTGCAAGGATTTTATCATTTTATTTGAGTTGTATTGGAGCGAATGAATTTTTCATAATCAATATAAGTTACTGTAATGATAATTCAATTGTTTGCCGAAAATAAGTAAGAAATATGGAAACAAATGCAAACTTTTTCATTGCGTTTCTCCATAACTATCGATATTAGGTCATGGTTGCTTAAAATTTTCGACTCGTTATCTAGACAGGGATCCGCCTGTAAAGTTTTTGCTACTATTGATGCTATTGTTGCTACTATTTTTGCTATTACTGCTACACGTGCATGAACTAACTAATGTAAATTTCTTGGTATCCCAAATCAAACCCACGTGGAATGCTGTTCTTGTGTATTCATCACTTTCATCTTCTACCGTGAGTTTTTGAGCTTCGGAATTCAAGCGTGACAGTTAGAATATAGGAAAAAAGACTGGGAATAGAAAGAAGGTTGTTTCGCCACGATAATGTTCATCCAAGTGCAATCGTTCAGTAAAAACCGACTGAATTGAAGTTCGAAATCCTTCCGCATCCACCGTACTCGCCTAAGTTGGCACCCTCGAACTTCTTCTACCTGTTTCTGAAACTAAAAGTACTTGTTGGAAAGAGATTTGGGACGAATGAATTGGTGATTGAGACTGTAAAATCACTTCAAGGAGGGACTCGAGTATCTGGAAAATCGTTGCACCAAGTAAGTCGAACCTCGAATGGATTGACAAATAAAATGTATTGGATTTATTTTGTTTTTTTCCTCAAAAAGAGCAAAATGATTTTGTGGTGACACTATTAATATAAATAATGCAATTATACTTTGTTTTCACCGTTTATGTATTGAAAATATCAGTTTCAGGGGCAATGGTCCTTTTGTCAGGATACAATGTAGGTATATTAACAAATTAAAAATCAAAAATCGAAGTATAGATGTATAAAAAATAATATTTGTGAAATGAATAATAAATAAATACTACCATGAAATTTTAACGCATTTAAAATATAACTATTTGTAAAAATGACCTAGTTATCTAAAATATTTAATTTATTGTTAACATTTTTTTAAATATTAAATTGTGTTTATTAGTAATTTGAATATTATAATTAACCAGGTCTTTTTAACAAATAGTTATCTCTTAAATTTGTTTTCATGTTAGTACTTAATTATTATTCACTTCCCATATACTATTTTTTATATTTTTATTATCTAAACTTCGATTTTTACTTCCTTTCTTTTAACTCGTGGCGTTTGCATGCTTGACGAAAAAACTTTAGATCGATTTTTAACCCTTTTCCGGTGATCCAATCAAGCTGAAACTTTGCAAGCAGACTCGTGGCGACGATCAAGAAGATCTATCAAATTTTTGTTAAAAAAAATTAATAATTATAGTATAATTTTGGAATTTTTTAAAATAATAATGGTTTTTTCATACAACTCAGTAAGTTGTACGGAGATTCCGACGCATCTGGTAGACACGAAACCCGAAAATGAGAAAATATTGTTAAAACTTTGTTTTTATGGGTTAGTTTTTTGATTTTTAATTTATTAGTATACATTGTATTCTGACAAAGGGACCGTTGACCATGAAACATATTGATATTTTTAATATACAGGTGGTAAAAACAAACTGCATTTTTAATAATTATATTATTTTGTTTTCATTGTCATTCCCAAAATATTTCAATGTACCCTCGTTTAAGGGTATAAGCATGACACGTGCTGAAGATATTTATTCCATAGCGATAATTGGGCCGCGAAACAATTACGGACGAAGCCCTAGTTTCGGGATAATTAGATAAATCGATTCGCTGGGAATATATAAAGAATTCACAAAAGTTTATCTTTAAGAAGCGTGAGTGGGAATCCCTAGAGACTACGAGTGATCGATATAGAAAGGAAGACATAAAGAAAAATGACGTATTAGGCAAAGAGAAGATTTATTTTGATGTAAGTATTCAGTCAGTTGGTAAGTGGCAATAAGCAATATACGAGTACCGACAAGAAAAACAATTTCAAACTCTCAAGAACACGTGAAGTATAAGATTGCCAAAAATGGAGTCAGATGAATAATGGTTGGAAGAAATCGTAGGCGAAAATAATATTGGCTTCAAGTAAAAGTTGAATTTAAACAGCAACCTGACAAATTATTTACGATAAATTTTAAAACTTTTACAGTCTGAAATACGGAAATTTAAACAATATATAATACTAAATTTTATTTGATTTTCAGTGTTTTTTTATTTTTCTCACAAAATGCATGTCCAACTTAACGCATCGCCAAATATTTTTCAGAATACCAATCGTAAATGAAAGTCTATTTACTAATGTAATTTCGATCATCTGTTATTGTCGACAATACAAGCCAGCAAGGTCTATTTTGAAAACGAAGCGAAGAAAGAAAGAAAATTTAATATGCAATTAGGGCCACAAATTTTAAAATGTTGTAGCGAGACCTATGGAATGCTGATAACAACCAAACGACGTCGCACAAAGCAGGGTAAGTCATCCGTAACCGCAATTTTACCCACGCAACGCACTCAGTAATGCGTGACCACATTCTCCATCTCGAAGATTCAACGACATTCCATGACGCCCTAAAATACTACATTGGAAAAGTCTACAACACTCCACAGACTTCTTGTTATCTCTAGAACAAAGCTTTCGGAGCAATTTATGTATAAAAGGCATCACGCAACGTGGGGTCAGCAGTTTATTTCGTAACGATTACAAGTGCGACATCTCC
Source organism: Agrypnia vestita (assembly GCA_016648135.1). Lineage (NCBI taxonomy): Eukaryota > Metazoa > Arthropoda > Insecta > Trichoptera > Phryganeidae > Agrypnia > Agrypnia vestita. Next base: position 117,691 of record JADDOH010007207.1, on the reverse strand, counting down.
GTAGCGTAAAACGGTGATTCGTGATATTACAACACGCGATATTAGTAAGCGAGCAAACGCAGTGTGATTACCAGTGAAATCAGCGGAACAAAGGAAGGGGCAAAAAATGTCTACTTTCGAACATTGAACAGAGCTTACCAGAAGTGATCCAAGCAATAGAGATAGTACTAATTAAGGAACAATTCAATAATAAGTGTGTGAAATATTCTGGAGACATTTAGCGACTATAAAATTACGAACAGTACTTCAATTTAACTCATGTTCAGGACTTTCTTTGGTAATAAATTAAACTAAATTAATTTCCAGTGTTTTAATTTGCCTACCAGAGCCACGTCTCATGACAATATTTTAACATGTATTAAATGTCTGAAATACAACAATTACCATCTATTTAGAAATATAAAAGTTTAATATTATTCTTGTTGAAATTTGTTAAATGGATATTTGTATCCAAAAGTTAGCATTATCTTATTTATTGAAACAAAATATAAATGCGTACTTACAGCAATATTCTTACTATTATCAAATAAACGCCTGTGTTATTAAAACAGAACACTAGGCATCACTAGAAATCGCTAGACCAACAAATATTTATTGACTGCTTGCAAGATAGTCAATTCTCCAAGCACACGTATTATAATCATAAACTAGTGGTACGTTGAAAATTGAATTTTTATTCTTCTACTTCTTCTGCCTCTTCGGGATTGGGATCCCTGCACCGCACAGGAGGTTCCAACTCTTCCTATCTTGGACTGCCCCCTGCACGCCAGCCCAATTTAGTTGCAACCTCGCTTCGCAGCTTTCAACTGTTTCCGCCAGCTCCTCCTAGGACGGCCACTTGGTCTTCTGTCTTTTGGTCTTGCTGGAATATCCGCTTTGGCAGTCTGTCTGCCGGCATCTGCAAGACATGTCTAAGCCATCGTAGCTGTGATTTAAATATCAATAAGGGTTCCACTTCGAGACATTCTCTTATTTTCGTGTTTCTGATCCTGTCCCTTCTGGTAACTTCTACTATTCCTCGTAGAAATCCTATCTCGGTGGCCTCTAGCCTTGAGCGGGTTCTTTCGGTCAAGATCCAGTGCTTGTGGCCGTACACTAGGTGTTCGATATTCGTGACGTCACGTTGGCACAGAAATCGATTTTTACAGAATATTGTTTTTTTTTCTTATGTGGCAATGCTGATTTGTCTCTATCGAAATTCATCCTACCTTCCATAGTATCGGTTTACCTTTTGTTTCGACAAGTCTCGTTATCACATTGTTGAAGAGACAAGACAGACTTTTTGCCTCCTGTCCTGTAAATCTTGTCTGTCTCGTCTTGTTTTTAATTGTGCATCCTATAAACATTCTCTCGTCTCGTCACCGCCGGACGACGAGATAATCGGGTGCTGGTGGCCAACTTAGTGAATCATGTGTTTGGTGAGGTGACATTTGGAAGGGCGCCGAGAGATCAAGGTGAGTCGAAACGTCCCTCCCTTTCTCGACCAATACAGTCCACTTCTCGTCTCGTCATTCCTCTTAACCTTCCTATTCCTAATCCCATTTCCCACCAAATATTTTCACCATCCCCCACGTACGCGGCGAATCGCGTCGCGTATACTACGGTTAGCCTGAAAACTTATTTGAATACTGCCAATTTTTAATACAATACAAATTGAATTTTAATTATTTATTTTAATTTTATACCCAGCGATCTTCATCTTAACATAATAATTTTCTTTTATAGACACATTTAATATCGTATTTCAGTCTAATTTAAGGTTTAATTTCACAATTATGTAATGTATTTTTTTGATGAACAAAAAATAAATTTTAAAATATTGTTTTGTCGTGTGCATGCGTGCAAAAAATAACGTGTGTTAAAACCAAAAATGAATAATATCGCATGTCTTCGATGCAGATAAATTACGCCACATGTTTTCGATCGCACATTGAAAATAAAATATTCAAAAACGTTCATCAATATCTTTAACATTACTAAGTAGTCAACACTTTATCGCTAGTCATTAGTCGGCTGTCTGGATAAGTGACAATCGACATATTTTTTGTATCTCTGGCTAAACTCGAGACATGAACGTACACATGTAACCACACTCACACATCTGTATGTGTATAATAAAGTGCTCACGAAATTGTGTGAAACATTTGGAAAAGACATTCAGACTCATATTTTACTGGAATATTTGTCCTTCGGTCAAGGTAACGCGAAAAAGAAACTCAATACATCTACCACAAAAATATTTGAAAAGTATGGGAGACTTTATAGGGTGGCCCAGGGCTTATGACCTGTATGAGCTGGCTTAAGTGAGCACTCTACGCGATGCAACGTTCACCAATCCACACATTATCTAATTTTTAAAAGTTACATAGGTATATATGTTCTAAGATCAGTTTCTTTCATACATTCAAATGGACCATGCAAGAGACATCTACAGTCCTTCCCGTGACATAGTATACCTAGATTTCGCAGCTGGTAACGATACCTCTATATTTTTAAAGTGATCACTTAAGCCAACTCATATACGTCATAAGCCCTATAAAGTCTTCATCTCTGTGAGACTTCTATAATTTATCTTAATTAATAATAATCCCTCTGTTAAGAATATCCAGCAGTAATCGTGTTCTCAGAACATACCTAATTACCTACATATAAAAATATTATAAATTATTTTTTCAATTGGTTCAGCAACATTGTATGACATTTAAAACAAATTGATTATAGTATTTGTATAAATCTACTTATATTATATTGATAAATTTCACCTACATGTTTCGGAAATACCTTTTCATGGAGTAAGTAGATTTATACAAATACTATAATCATTATAAATTATTACTAGATTTAGACTACAACGATTCGTAAAACATTTTAGTTGTAATGTTATGATTTTTCAGATCATAATTTGTTGATAGTTATTACAAATAAGATACATTACTAACCTCCCTATTCTCAGGATAACAAAGAGATAAATATAAACTGTTACACCAATGCGCCTGTGCAAAGTCTACAAAGGCTTGGGAATAATTACAGTATGGTAGATATCTTTCAATATCCATTGATCCAATACAAGTGTAATGTTTCAATACTGTACTGAGACAATGGAATAATCTGGATTAGGGTTTCTCAGTTGTTCATTGTTTAATCCATATTTATTTTCTTAGATATGTATAATTTTTTTTCATTATCTATCTACAAATTATTTATTATCTTATAATTTTCCAAATGTAATTATATATTAGGTCCTTACATATGAAATTGGCGTTTTGCCGTACTGGCAAATTTGATCTCAAATATCTTCTCTTTGGTTAGGAATTCCAAATCCAAATTTATGCAGCTATTTACTCATGTATTTGTGTTTTGAAAATTATAATTCATTTATTTTTTCCTCAATTGTTTTTTTCTTTGCATCACTCAGTTTACAAAATGAAAAACTTGAAATGTCGCGTTATTTACGAGTACGAGTTCCACCGTGGCACCAGTGCTGCAGAAACGGCTCGAAGGATTAATGATGTGTATGGCGACGGTGCCGCAAAAGAAAACACAGTGCGTTTTTGGTTCCAACGTTTTCGTTCTGGAAATTTCGACCTGCAGAACAAGCCCCGTGTACGGCCGGAGACCAAAGTTGATAATGAAGAATTGAAGGCTATTGTGGAAGCGGATCCATCGCAAACCACATCCGAGTTAGCTGCAGGCTGCGGTTTTAGTGATAAAACTGTTTTAATCCACTTGAAGCAAATTGGTAAGGTGAAAAAGCTTGAAAGGTGGGTACCTCACGAATTGAGTGAAGCAAATCAACAAACGCGCGGTGACTGCTGCGTTGCATTACTCAACCGGCACAAAATGAAGGGATTTTAAATCGAATCATTACCTGTGATGAAAAGTGGATCCTGTACGATAATCGGAAGCGCTCATCGCAATGGCTGAACCCTGCCGAACCAGCCAAACCATGCCCCAAGCGAAAATTGACTCCAAAAAAGTTACTTGTGAGCGTTTGGTGGACTAGTGCTGGTGTCGTTCACTACAGCTTTCTTAAATCTGGCCAGACGATTACGGCAGATGTCTATTGTCAGCAACTGCAAACCATGATGGAAAAGCTAGCTGCTAAACAACCGAGGCTGGTTAATCGCTCTAGGCCACTGCTGCTTCATGATAACGCTAGACCACACACTGCACAACAGACGGCTACCAAATTAGAGGAGCTTCAATTGGAATGTCTAAGACATCCACCGTACTCTCCGGACCTTGCCCCAACAGATTACCATTTTTTTCGAAATTTGGATAACTTCTTGCAAAGGAAAAAATTCAACTCCGATGGGGCAGTCCAAACCGCCTTCAAAGATTTTATTGATTCCCGTCCGAATGGTTTTTTTAGTAAAGGGATCGATGAACTACCTATGAGATGGCAAAAGTGCATAGATAGCAATGGTACATACTTTGATTAAATAAATATATTATAATAAAAAAAATCGGCTTTATGTTCCTCCCATACTAAACGCCGATTTCGTATGTAAGGACCTAATATATATATATATATAGATATATATATATATATATGTACCAAAAGGACTTCTGGACTCCCTCGCGTTTTTCTGTAAATGGTTCTTTTGTAAATGTAAATTTAAATGTAAATGTAAATTTACAGAAAACGCGAGGGAGTCCAGAAGTTCCTTTTGTTACATACAATAACGCTCGCGGAAACCTCAAGCAAAACATATATATATATATATATATATTTTAAATAGAAATGCAAACACGGTATTTGTGTCGCATTAATATTCTTTCTATTCTCTAAGCCAAAAGCTTGTGCTATGAAAATAGGACCGACTTGCTGGTGTCCTGGAACGACTCGAACCACCGACCACTAGATCACTAGGCGAGGGTTATGACTACTACACCAACAAGCTACTCATCATCATATTTATGTACTATTTTTTGTATACAATTTTTCTATATGAATATTGGAAATGAATAAAGCACTAAGTGCCAGAATGTTCATTTTATGATACAAGTTAAAAAGCGAATAAAGTCTTTTTCGCTCTTTATGCGCTACTTTACACGTATTTTCATTAATATTTTCAACACTACAACATCTACGTCTTTTTAAATCCAAAAAATATGAAATACTCATGTCGTTTAGTGCCTTATTTATAAAAAATGACGCGGCACTTAATATTTATGCGATATGCATTCCCATATAACTAGGAAATCAACGCAGAGAGGACTTCAGTGCAGTGCCTCACGTATTGGCGAAGGCATAAATATAGTACTAATATGTATACATTTTTTTTTTGGCTCTTAGAGCTTTATTCACTTCCAGTGTTCAAATGTTAATAATGGAAAAGCCCATAACTTGAAAAAATAAAAATAATCGTATCTGAACACAAAATGAATAGACGGGTTGTATTTATTTACGTACGCGCAAAGTTACTATGAAAATTTTCAAAATAAATGTCATGACGTCAAAATTGATGAAGTTAAGATAAGATACCGCTAGCCATTGAGAATAATAGGTCGATTAGAAAGATATGTCGGTGGATACATTTAACCAATTAAGATAGCGACACCATAAGATATCGTCAGATTCCATCTACCATCCTAAACTTTTATATTGAATCTAGGTTTTCACTTCAAAAAGGTGGTCATTTTCATTAGAGAAAAATAGATGTCTCACTAATAAGGTAAATTATGTACGAGACGATGAAATTTGACAATGTTATATAAAGTCTCTTTTTACTTAGGCAATGCGCACTTTAAGTTCGATAACCCGACTTGGTCCGAATCAACAGAGTTGAACAAAACTCGCACTTTAGGAAAAGGAGTTGGGTCACAGCGGAAAAATGTCTTTCCTCGCGTATGTTTAAGATACATTAATACTGCAGTGAAAGTATTTATTGTTGCATAATTAAAACCTCTAGTAAACGTAAAGTTTAATTTAATCAACACTATATCTTAATATATCACTTATTTATGAACATTTTTATCGCTGGGTAATACAAATTCACTAGAACATTCCATTAAATTCACGCAAGTATTAATCGCTCTGGTTTATTTCGGCTCTTAGGTACTCGCTCAATTATTCGCTTTATTTATCGCTTCGATTACCTCACGACTGACCCCACTGGCTGGAGCCTCGTGGCCGAATTCGCACTGAATTTAAATCCGATGCCGGTATTGTCGTATATTCTAGATATTCTAGTGTTTGGAGAAGGTCCTCGTCGCTTCTCGGTTGTTCCAGGCGTTTCCCGAATTCGGACTTCGGACTTCATTCGCAATACTTTCAACATGGTAAATTTTCAATAAATAATATTATTGAAAGTATTTCTTGTGATAAAAAGACATGGCAAAATGAACAAATATAAACATTTTATGAAAATGTCTATCAGTAGGAAATTATGGCTATGTACCAGCCGCGACAAGACATATATGACAGCTACGCGCTCTCCCGAACGGCGAATGGACATCTTACGAGGACCGCGAAATGAAAGTCGGCTGTAAATTGTTCGGCAAATCGCCTGGGACGCATTTACACCCGTCGCGGGCACTTAGTAAGCGGAGCGAATCGGTCCGGACGCTCGGAGAGAACCGGTTATAATGGATGACGGATATACCGATATAATCCTTAGCGCGACAAATAAAATGCAATAAACGCGCATATATGCGGATACATTTCGAAAATATAAAGGGTGTAGATTATTTTTATTTGTTTTATATCTATTGTCTATTTGTTCCCTAAACAATCGAGAATAACAGATTATTCTTTCTGAGAATAACAAGATTATTATTTGGTGATTCTTACGCCAACACTCAAATAGAAAAACGTCAAGACATCTGTCAAATGTTAATATTTATATCATTGTGACATGTTTAAACTCGTTGGATGAAGAAATTGGAAGATGTGTGTTCAAATATTTGATTTCTACCAACTTTTATAATAATATTAGTACTTATTTTATATAATATTAATCAAAAACTTATATGTATTTTATTAAAAACTACAGATTGCAATGACTGGTTTGCGTGACGATATAAATTAATTTTATAACATTCAGACATCATGGAGGTTCGACATTACAATTCAGGCATGTGTAACAAAAAATGTATGCACCTATTTTAACTTAAAACGGTTAATATGCCATTACTGCACAAATGTTGGGTGTTGAAAAAAGATAGGTACTGTACCGTCGTATATGAAGACATAAATCATAGATGCAATTTCTGTTTCCGGTCTTAGGTTTTTAATGAAAATTTTATTTATGAATTCCCTATACTACAAATTCCCCTCAATCAACATATCACACTAATTATACCATGTAGATTCACGACTACTTTCTAAAGGTCTCATCTAAAATTGCAAAAATCAAAATTAAAATAGGTGTTTTGTATCTACATTTCAAATATATGTATTTAAAATAATTTACATCTCTGTATCTCTCGCACAGTCACACAATAAAGTCATGACTAAGCATCGTGTTACTTTCTTTTGCTTCTACAGCACGAATAGCTTTCTTCTATTATTCGCTATACTGCATCTTATGACGAGTAATGAGATTCCGATCATCATACACTTCTCACCCTCCGTTTTTTTACATTCCAAGCGATCATCAATTTCCCCACGATCATTATCATTTCTTAAATCCACACACTCTGTATATGAATCTTGCCATACCAATGCTGAATTCAAGAAAAGATCAAGACAACTCTCTGAGAGATGAAAGCCCATATGCATGCACCATTAGTCAGCAAAATTAAGTAAATCAATTTTAAAAACTCATTCCGACATTGCATCTGTTTGACTGTCTGATGAGGCACAATTTGTATGAGCAGCGAGGGCCTGCATCCAGTTTCCAGTCCCCAATTCTTCTTCTCGAGTTCACCTCCCGTTGGATCTAATTTCCCCGGCGTTCGGTCATCGCCCCCGGCCCAGTATAAATACAGGCAGTGATAAAAAAGGGAATAAATCACGGTTAAGAGGAGGAATATTAAAATACTGCCCAATACGCGCTTTACGAGTACACTCATTCAATAGCGAACGCCGCATACGGGAGGCCATATTTCTCAAAGCGAGCCATTTTGTAATACATTATTCACATCTTTCCTTCTACAACTTATTAACACACTAGCAGGACAGGGATGAATGGAGGATCCTTGTTGATGCAGTGGATCCCCAACCCGAATAAGACAAGGGGAATAAAATGATGATGATGATGATTTTAGTCGTATTTTATAAATTTGTGAATTAACCTTAACAAATAGATATACATTTATATCGTTGCGGATTTTTCTATAGAAGAGTTCTACAACTCATTATTTCAAGTGATAAATAGACAAATGTTCAATCCGACGCATATTTTATTTTGTTTTGCAAAAACACGATCGTAATATGTAAGCTACTTGTCCAAACATTGTGTAAAAGGCAAGTTTTATCTGCATAAAATTTCCCTAACGATAAGCAAATTTATTTTGATAAGAGTTCAACTTTACCTACTAAAATTACTACCGACAGGTTAAAATTAATGAAAAATTTATTTTAGTCACATTGTATCAATTTGTGAATTAACCTGAACATATACATGTATATCGTTGTGGACCTTTTAACGGGTTAACTTTATTTTATATTTTTTTAATTTAGTTTATATTTTGAAGTTCCAGAACTTTTCTATAGAAAAAATTCATTCTCTGGCTTAGGGTTAAGGCAGAGATGGTGGTGTTGCTTGTTTATATAGGACTTTTATTTCGTGAGTCTTTTGGTATAATCTTGCGTATTCCAGAGCCGTCCAATTCTTCCTAACACATTCTAAAACGTCCAGACGTACGGTTTTTTCAAATATGGTGATAATATTGTACGTTACTTATTCAAGTATAATTAATATACATAGTTAGTTGTAAGGTCAATACGATTTACTAAGGTATTAAGAGAAATTAAATGAAAACGATGTAGCAATGTTGGAATTAGAAGGTTTACGACAACGCTCGGTATTAATACTTTATTATTGTCTATCAGCTTAAATATTATATGTTAAAATAGTCTAGTTTATGTATCTTAACTAACTACTTTAGGGACTTTAGAGAAAATACAGCGAGATAAGAATATCTCTTATCAATTTATGGTTTAAATATCTGGAGTATCTACAAAGCACCGTAACTTTTTTTTTTAGAGGTGCGAACATGGAATATTCGTACGTGTCATATAAATATTATTACTATTTTCAAACTAAGCTAAACGCCTGTGCTATGAAAATAGGACTAACTTGCTGGTCTAGAGTGAGATTCGAACCTGCGACCTTTGGATCACGAGGCGAGAGTCTTAACAACAAGACAAACAATCTACTCTTTATACTCGTCAATTAAATTAATAAATACGAAAAGACGGCAGAGAACATAATTCTTACAAATATATTGATGTCGATCAAAACTACTTTTAAAAACGAGGTCGCACGATGCATTCGATCATAGCAGCCCCGATATTCTATCGAGTTAACACTTAGCGCACGCACCCATGGCTCGCGCGGCGTCGGTACACCCGACCGGCTTGTAGTACCCACGGGGGTACACAGTGGGGACCATTTGAAGGCATACATTTCTCCCAACATGTTATTCAATACCCGGTTAATACGTAAACCGGTATTCGGAATTTAATTCACTCGTTTGTTTGGTCTCCGAGCGCGACAGGGCTGGTCCATTCTGCGTCACTGCGGGCCCTCGATTGAATTATATCATTAGTGAGGATGATGTTATAAGGAGCCTGGTGCCAATGGTGGTGTTATGAGAAGCCTGGTGGGAAAAGAGGTGAAACTTTGAGTTGACAAAGTAGAAAGGGGGCAGACTGATAGCAATGATTCTATGAAGTTTGATAAAACAAGTTATGCTTCTTTAGGAAGCGTCCATAAGCTATGTGGTTCCATTTTGAACCTGTTTTACGGTGTTTTACGGTTTTAGATTCGAATCGAAACAGTTTTATTTTAAAACATCAAACCAAAACCGCCTAACATTAGCGGGGGAAGTCCTGTGTGCAAGCGAACTTGATTATAGTTACCGGGTGCCTAATGTTTTTAATGCATTAACACTGAGCTGGCGTAGCACGTCATATATGTCGAATATGCTACAGCATATGGATATTTATTTCCATAGTTTTATTAATACGTTTGTATTTTATGTAAGCTATTTATACAGGCTTATTTGGAAAACATTAATAACCTCGCAGGACTATATTCCTGCCTTGATGATGAGTCGAAAATGTTCAAGCTATTATGACCTAATTGAAAAATTCATTCCCTCTAACACAAGTCAAATAAAAAAATAAAAACCTTCGAATTCCAATTGGAAAACATTCCAATTTAATTTTTTCAGGGTTTTGATCATTTTATTTAACATGTATTGAAACAAATGAATTTTTGATAATCGATATGAGTTATTGGTATGAAAGTCCAACGTTTTTAAAAAATAAGTCAGAAATATTGAAAAAAAAGCAAACTTTGATGTCGCATATCTCCATAACTATTCATATTAGGTCATAATAGCTTGAACTTTTTCGACTCACCATCAAGGCAGGAATATAGTCCTGCGAGGTTTTTAATGTTTTCCAAATAACCCTGTATAAATAGCTTACATAAAATACAAACGTATTAATAAAACTATGGAAATAAATATCCATATGCTGTAGCATATTCTGTATTATCTGAAAAGCTCATTATCAAAATTATACTTTTTTTTAATTTAGCTTATAACACCCAACTAGGTGAAACTTCTTCTGGGGCGGTTATACTTCTCAATTGAATAAAAAAAAAAAATCTAGTTTAAATCACAATATAATAATATTACAAAAGATTTATTCTAGTTTAAATTAAACAATATAATAATATTACAAAAGATTTATTAAGGAACTAGAATAACGAGGTACATAAAATGATAAAAAATAAAAAAATATATATTCAATTGGAAAATATGTTAAGGTAGATTCAGTGATTAAAATAAGAGATAGTTATTATAAACAAGCTAAACAAGCTAACATTTATCAGTTCGTAGGTGAATCGCCTCTTCAGCATACCTTCTACCTGATTTTATTACTCAATCAGTTGTTTGATATTTAAAATGTTTTTTTCCTTCCTTTCCTTTGTTTGTTTGTTAACTTATTTAAGACACATGGAGCAATAAATTTAATGTGTCTGTGTCCAATTGTTAATACTAATTAAATTATATTTTAATTATTGCGATCCTCGATTGCGCTTTCCTGCTTCTACCAATAAGCCTAGGCGTTTAAGCAATAAAATGGTATTAACGAATGTTTAAATCCTATTAAACCTCTTTCCACGCACGCGGGGGGGTCTCCTGTTCCCGGACACCTCGCGATCAGCGGCAATGTTATTACGGCGCACGTATTGCGCTCAGAAATAACACATTTCAATCTGTATAAGGAAAACCATCACACAGCACTGAATAAGATCTCAAACGAACGGTTTAAACGCGTGTAATTCAAGTATAATTATGAAGCAGAATTCTCAGTATTCAGAGAATGGAATAAGTAAGAGAAAGTTCAGAGCAATCGCTCATCAAGCGGATATTAAAAAAGAAGGGATTTCATTGGCTAAAAAAATGTTTAAATGAAATATTAACGAACAGTAGCTGACTGTCTTTAGAATCAGTGAATTCTCAAAGCCGCATAGGTAACAACCGTGCGTAGACTAACTACACATATTTATTTATTTATCAATGCCAGAGTGGGCTTTTACTTAGATAAAAAGATAGCACCTTATATCAATGAGATCTCCAACCATACTTAGTATGCAACGAATACTACTTTCACGAATACGAATATCAAACCTACTATTCGGCGAATACGAATACGAATACTTCAAGAAGGTAAAAAATAATACACCACTGTTCTTTTTTAACTAAGAGATTTCATAATTAAATTTTACCACCAGCAAATTTTTGTTCAAAAAGGACAACATTTTTAACTTCTCCCGAACCCCCGATAATAGAGTGCGTAGGTGTGTTCGGATACACGTACGTAATTTGCGTTGCGTTCAGTTATAAAAAGTTTGTTTTTAATATTCGTAATGATATTCGGCGAATACGAATATTCGGTAAATATCTACTATTCGGCGAATACGAATATTTGTATTCGTATTCGTTGCATCACTAATACCAATATATCAAGTTTCACTATTCCGAATATGGCTTTTTCTTTTTCAAAATTTTTCAAAATTTATGTGCGCGCTATATTTTTATTATATGTGCTGTGTTGGCACACTGTATGGACCCACACAGGCATCAGCGTAAGTTTCAGGTTACATTGGCTGTCCGCGTTTAGGGCACTATCCCAGATTAGTTTTATTGAAAACCAATTTGTTTCGTAGATTACATTTAAATAAATGTTTTAATTTATGGCACCTATAAAAACGAAGAGATCGATTGAGCAATACATAAAAGGATTGCTTCCGACAGATTAAATTTTTATGTCCAATCATTTTGAATGTCGTTTTTATTTGACTTTCTGGAATAAAATAGGGCCGACCCCAAAACTTGATATATTTTCGAAAATAGTGGATTGTGGTAGAGATTATGGCACTTAAATAATATGCCAATGCCAGGGTCAATAATACACGTCAATCAATATATGAATGAACGACATCCATGCGAGAAAGAAATAAAGTTATATGACAGCTTTACGCCAAACAGTGATGCAATGAAGCACTTGACGTTTGTTTCGAATGTATACAAATGGATTAATTGTCTATAAAATGCAGGGAATTATCATCCATATACATCAGAATGACTTTAAATACATGACACTAAAATTCTTGTTTAATCCTGTCTTTGCAAGGTCGGAAAGTGGGTGTAATCAAGCACATGGTTTAGCGCGTAAACACGCTCATGGCTATCATACAAAATTACAATTTTGAGATAATAAGTAAAACGCGTTTTGCTCTGTATATTGATGATTTTAATTGTATTTAAAAAGGGGTAGAAATATTGTTTGGCAAGTAGAAAAACATTATATGAAATGATTTTAACTTCTTCTAGGGGCTTGACAAATTGATGCATTGACAAATTTTACTTTTAATTCAAAATTTGAAGTAATCGTAATGTCTTACGAATTATATCAAAGGTTAAATAGTCCATATCAATCACTATTTACCACGAAAATCTGTTAATGTATCAACTTCTTCAGAAACTTCAGCACTTTTCTTTGGTTGATGTGGCAAAGACAGAAAAAACGAATGATAAACAGGTGATACAATTTTCATATTTTTTTTTATATCTAGCATCTTTTTGAATGATATGGAAAATCTATTGCTAATTGATTCAGGCCTGAAATCCTTTAAGCCGGTTAAAAAAGTCTCATTGTCTAAAATAACTTTTTTAAATCATTTGTTTTATAGTTATCTGTATATTCATCATTAAATTCCATTATTGAAGAGTTTTTGATAAACTTTACTTTTCTCATTAAAGAAATTTTTGCATCTTGGGCCAAAAGTGCTTGGTGGTCTTTCATATTATTTTCTTGTATGCTAGTAAAGTCTAAAAACATTTTGTTTTGTGTCTTATCTCTTACAATATAGGATTGTGTTTCCTACATTGCCATATAAGGTCCATCCATTGATTTGGTATATAAATCTGACTTTTTTGTTTCTGGGCTCTGTTGATTAAATAAAAATCTCTTTCATTGGGTAAATATATGTGGACTTGCTAGATATTGAATAATAATATTTTTAAATTGGGCAATAGATTCACCATGTACAAAGCAAAGAATGAAACATTCCGATTTCGGTTTTGACTTGAACAGTAATCACTGAACAAGTATACGGTTTTAGTTTCAATGGGTAATTCTTTAATATAATTGTACGGACAAGACATCACTTCCTGTGAGCTTAAAGCTGCAACAGTTTCGTACCACCCGTTCATCAGTATCATCTTTCTTGATCTTGGACCAGTACTGCACGGGAAATATATTCAATCTTGACCGCTAGCTAAAGTGGTGTATTTTAGTTATAAGGGTTTTTATGTTATGGATGCTGCATAGACCACTTTTGAACGTAAATTTTGATTGAATACCCTAAATCGTACTTAGATTTTTAATATTGTAACCCAGACCACTTAAGCTCCAATGTCGTCAAATATGTTGTTTTAACTCGTTTTATTGTTATGACCGATGAAATATCCCAAAAAGATGAAAGAGGAAATAAAATGAGGAAAATCCACCCCTCAGAACCTCCCAACAGATGTATGTGCAAAACATGTGGTAGGGTTCGAGAATAGGGCTCCTCAGCCACGCTCAAACACACAAAATAATACATATAACGATGGATCGCCAAAGAGGAATTATCTATTATTAGAGTATAACGCAACCGACTACTAAAAATACGGAATGATAAACATATGAACAAGAAAAACGTATTCTGAGGCATTAATAATTAATTTGAAATTAAATATAACTTATGAGGTGCCGCAAGGAACGTGTGTTGGCCCTGTTCTCAAAACCATTTAAAATCGATTCGGATTTCTATCAATAATTCATCTCGGCTCGTTAAAATACAAATTCGTACGTCACCGTACGTAATAAGCATTTATTATTTATAGACGCTATCCAAGATCTAAACCAATTTGTTTTCGAGAGAGGTCTAGCGGAGGGGTGTTGACTTTGGGCACGACGTGTGCGTGAAAAAGGTTAGTTATTGACACGAAGAAAAGGGTTGAAAGCTCCGCCCACAGATATTAATAATATAATAATCAGAAATGGGAGTGGGCAATACACAATCAATAACAGCCAATTATTAATCCTTTAAGACTTGGATTATTTTGACCTCCCTTCCAGATATTGTATATTTGGTAAAATCAGTCAGGCAGAATTGTTTCACAACTAAAAATCGATATCTAAGTAACAAAATTAATTTTGAGTGAGAGGAAATATTTTTTTTTCTAGTTTGAGGATTGGTTGTTAGCTAAAAATAATAAGCGAAATACTTTTTATCATATATAAGGTATTAATACAATTAGTGTCGGTTTTATTTAACAAATTTTAAAATGTATGCAAAACAAATTTGTAAATGTACTTCATTCGAAAGAAAATTTTCTGCCCTACAATATATTATGTTTGTTTTTACGTTACATGTATTACTTTATCCAATTACAAGCCTTTAAAATGGAATGTCAATTAGACAAAAATGAACACCTACTTCTGTACGAATCAAGATTCGTTGGTTTTTATCGCATAGGCATCAAAAAACTTCTAGAACAATAATAAGGAAAAATGCAACAATAAAATTACAAACTTTTTGTAATTTTTTTGTTGTATCCTTTTGTCCTCTCCATTTGAAAAAAAAGAGATAATACTTATGTTTACTGTATATACACAAATGCTTTTTTTCTCTTGAATAGTCTGAAAATTTAAATACGACGATGTACAGATAATAAGGTAAATGCCAGCATAAATAACGCATTAAAAATATACGAGTGTGGGTGTATATAAATAAGCGTACGGCGCGCTGCCATATTGAGAAGACAACAAAAGAATGTCGCCTGTCTCGGTAGCGTGCATGTGTAGCTATAGAAACTATTCATAAATATTTTTTGTCATTAATATGTTGCATAGCGTGTTTGATATTCGATTGATTCATATAGTATGCTTATTTTTTTAAATTTTTCTCGATAAAATCAGACATATTTATGCCCACATACTTTGATAACAGGATGAAACAAAATAAGGATTTTCATTCATACCATATGAGGCGCCGACAGTACAAGACTTCAAAAGGAAAAGAAAAACAATTCACAAAATTGTCTAATGTTCAAAGGCCTTAAAATCTTCGACAGCCTGCCGAAAACCCTACAAAACACAGTAATATAAAAAAGTTTAAACTGGAAAAAGTGGAAACTGGTGCAAAATTTTTACAATGAAAAACTTTAAACGTCAGTAGGTTATGTAATAAAGGGTGTTTTTTTAGAGGCGGAGAATTTTTAATTGAAATAAAACACAAAAAAAATTATTATGCACATAATTGGCTTTATTTGACAGATAATTTTTATATGATTTAGGGTGTGTGGCCGCCGTGGCTGGCGCGTACATGGCGTAATCTGGAGGTCCAATTTTCACACACCCTTTGCAGTTAATCAGGCTGTATTTCGGCAATAATGAGTCGAATATTGGCTTCCAAGCGCTCAATTGTTTCTGGTTTATCGGCAAAGACATGCGATTTTACATATCCCCAGAGAAAATAATCTAATGGCGTCAAATTGCACGAACGAGGTGGCCAGTTAACAGGTCCATTTCGAGAAATTAATCGTTCGTCAAATGTTTCTTTCAGTAAATTAATTGTATCGCGCGCTGTGTGGCGTGTGGCGCCGTCCTGCTGAAACCGCATGCCTACAACATTAATGCCTTCCAATTGAGGCTCGAAAAGGTTAGTAACCATGTCTTTGTATCGCTCACTGTTGACTGTAACGTTCTGACTATCATCATTTTTGACCAATGATTCCACCGGCCCGTAAAGCCCACCAAACGGTGACTTTTTATGGATGTAACGGTGTTTCGACAATGACTTGTGGAATATCATCGCTTCAAATGCGGCAAATACGTTCGCGCGTTAAACGCGCTATGTACGCGCTAGCCACGGTGGCCATATGCCCGAAATTATATACAAATGAAAATGCCATAAAATTATCTGTCAAATAAAGCCCATTTTAAGGATATAAAAAAGATTGTTGTATATTTAATTTTAATTTGAAGTTCTCCGTCTCTAAAAAAAAACACCCTTTACAATAATAATTTTAATGTAAATCATGTATTAGCCCGTACAACATATGTATGGAACTAAATACACAGTGAAAATAAAACAAAATAAAAATAAAACATTTGTATTAATCACGCATCCCTCCTATCACATTCCCATGATTAGAGTACTGATAATATTTTTATTTTATTTAATAAATTTATTTGCAAGAAATGCGTATGTATGTGTACTGTGTTTGTGCCAGCTTATACTGTGCGATATACACAAGCAAATGCGTCCTTGCTTCATTTTTTTAACTTCGAAATCATGAGATTCGTTTTATGAGGTTCATTTCACTTTCTATAGTTGTTGGGTAATATTATCTGAATAAATGTGAAAATTTAATTAAATAACGCATTTTTGTACATAAGTTTTTGTGTCACTAAGCCGTCGAAATAAACACACCGTTTCGCGTGCGGCTAGTGCGACTCAATAAAATTCGATAATAAGAAGAAGAAAAAAAAGAAGAAAAAAGAAAAAAAAAGAAGAAGAAGAAAAAATATTCTTCGAACAGTTAATACATTTTGGTATCGGAACAGCGAACATCGTTCTTAACGCCGGCTTACAGGGTTAAAATAGCGCTGGTTACGATTAATGGTATTTTTTATTACAATGATATTTTCCTACTGCAAAGAATCAGATAAGTGGCTGTATTCATTATGTTGAACAGGCGCGCCAGAACCACAATTTACGATATCCGTCAACACAAAAAAAATTATCGTTTGATCACAATAATATGAATTTGAAAAAAAGACTAAAAATGTTCTGAGGATTGAATCAATTGAATAGACGGAAATAGCATTTTTTTAACAGATTAAGATAAATTATAGAAGTCTCACAGGGACGAAGCTATGAATACGAAAGACGTGTGTGGAAGTATTTTTATACGATGGCCCATGACATACAACCTGTGTGAACTGTCTTAAGTGACACATTGTCAAATTTTTGAAAGTTCTACGTATGTTCAAATTCGAGAATCTTTCGTTTATTTGAATGGATCATGCTAGAGACATCTATAGCCTTTTCTCATGATCACTAGTATACATAGATTTTCGCAGCTGGTAATGATACTTCTGTACCCTCTGGGGACAAAATTCAGTAACTGTGTTCTTAGAACATACCTAGATATATATTGTTAATTTTTAACTAATTTTCAAATTTTCATAAATTGTAGGTAATAGAATTGGCAAAAAAGAAATTAAATGTGGAAACACAATACTCCTAGTTAGTATACTCGTGTATGATAAATCAGGACTATATTATATTCCTGATTTTCATCGCATTCTGTTTGCAGCCTTATTTCTTCATATGTTTTTTTTTTGCTGGTTCCATTAAGAATTATGCGTTTCCTATACCTTGCGCACTACAAAACTAATGTATATACGTCACTTTTCTTACCTCAGAAACCATCAACTATTATATACTACTACATCAACCTATTGGCATATTTTAAAAATCTGCGAAGACCACTACAAAACTATAAATTCCTTGTCCACATTTGGCACCATGTCCGGTGCCAATATATTCGCCTTGTCTAAAAAAATTACTAATAAATTATAAATTTTGTAAAATTCTTAAAAAATAAAATGTAAAAGTATGTCCCGCTTTATAACAAGATGTTTTTACCTAAAGTACTATAATAAAATTGACTATTGTAAATAATACGTCTTATATACTTCAAGTATAACTTTAACTACAGTATAAATCTGTGACATGCGCGAGTGGGGAAATTCTTACGCTGTGACCCATTCTCTTCTCCCAAAAAACTACTTTAGTTCATCTCTGTATATATTTTATTCTATAACTGATGTTACTAAAAACGATTGGTTACATTTTCTATTTCTAAAACTTGGAAATTTGAATCAATTATGAAAAAGTAAAATTCTTAAAAAGTAAAAAGTAAAAGTAGGTCGCGCTTTATAACAAGATGTTTTTACTTATAATACTATAAAAAAAGTTGACTATTGTAAATAATACGTCTTATTTACTACAAGTATAACTCTAATTGCAGTATAAATCTGTGACATGCGAGAGTGGGGAAATTCTTACGCTGTGACCCATTCTCTTCTCCCAAAAAACTACTTTAGTTCATCTCTGTATATATTTTATTCTGTAACTGATGTTACTAAAAACGATTGGTTACATTTTCTATTTCTAAAACATGGAAATTTGAATCAATTATGAAAAAGTAAAATTCTTAAAAAGTAAAAAGTTAAAGTAGGTCGCGCTTTATAACAAGATGTTTTTACGTATAATACTATAAAAAAATTGACTATTGTAAATAATACGTCTTATTTACTATAAGTATAACTTTAACTACAGTATAAATCTGTGACATGCGCGAGTGGGGAAATTCTTACGCTGTGACCCATTCTCTTCTCCCAAAAAACTACTTTAGTTCATCTCTGTATATATTTTATTCTGTAACTGATGTTACTAAAAACGATTGGTTACATTTTCTATTTCTAAAACATGGAAATTTGAATCAATTATGAAAAAGTAAAATTCTTAAAAAGTAAAAAGTAAAAGTAGGTCGCGCTTTATAACAAGATGTTTTTACTTATAATACTATAAAAAATTTGACTATTGTAAATAATACGTCTTATTTACTGCAAGTATAACTTTAACTACAGTATAAATCTGTGACATGCGCGAGTGGGGAAATTCTTACGCTGTGACCCATTCTCTTCTCCCAAAAAACTACTTTAGTTCATTTCCGTATATATTTTATTCTGTAACTGATGTTACTAAAAACGATTGGTTACATTTTCTATTTCTAAAACATGGAAATTTGAATCAATTATGAAAAAGTAAAATTCTTAAAAAGTAAAAAGTAAAAGTAGGTCGCGCTTTATAACAAGATGTTTTTACTTATAATACTATAAAAAAATTGACTATTGTAAATAATACGTCTTATTTACTACAAGTATAACTTTAACTACAGTATAAATCTGTGACATGCGCGAGTGGGGAAATTCTTACGCTGTGACCCATTCTCTTCTCCCAAAAAACTACTTTAGTTCATTTCTGTATATATTTTATTCTGTAACTGATGTTACTAAAAACGATTGGTTACATTTTCTATTTCTAAAACATGGAAATTTGAATCAATTATGAAAAAGTAAAATTCTTAAAAAGTAAAAAGTAAAAGTAGGTCGCGCTTTATAACAAGATGTTTTTACTTATAATACTATAAAAAAATTGACTATTGTAAATAATACGTCTTATTTACTGCAAGTATAACTTTAACTACAGTATAAATCTGTGACATGCGCGAGTGGGGAAATTCTTACGCTGTGACCCATTCTCTTCTCCCAAAAAACTACTTTAGTTCATCTCTGTATATATTTTATTCTGTAACTGATGTTACTAAAAACGATTGGTTACATTTTCTATTTCTAAAACATGGAAATTTGAATCAATTATGAAAAAGTAAAATTCTTAAAAAGTAAAAAAGTAAAAGTAGGTCGCGCTTTATAACAAGATGTTTTTACCTAAAATACTATAAAAAAATTGACTATTGTAAATAATACGTCTTATTTACTGCAAGTATAACTTTAACTACAGTATAAATCTGTGACATGCGCGAGTGGGGAAATTCTTACGCTGTGACCCATTCTCTTCTCCCAAAAAACTACTTTAGTTCATCTCTGTATAAACAATTGGTTACATTTTCTATTTCTAAAACATGGAATGGAATCAACAAATAGATGGAATTTTCAATACGATCAATCATAATTCAACAAAGGATTCGGAATGTATAAAATAATTCAAATAAAATCAACCAAAAACTGTGAATGTGGATAGGTTAAATTTAATAATGTATATCCTAATGACTAATGACTTAATAATGTACACATGTTTACCATTTTCGCCGTGATTCTTTTGTTTTATAAAACAATGTGATCGTTTTTTGATTATGACACGTGTATGTTAATGCGTGTATAAACACCCTTAAAGCAAACATATACAAACTGTCTTCATTTGTCTGACTCGATACGGTTGTTAAACAAATACAGTCGAACTCGGTTATAAGGAACGCGACGGGACCGACTAAATTTGCACCTTATAGCCGGGACTCCTTATATCCGGGATTCACTTTTTTCACAAATTTTTTTGATTGTGTGATGTTATTTTCAAAGGCAGCTAAATAAACATCCTTATCTTTCCAGAGCGATGAAACTGTAGAAGACGATTTTACAGAATTTTTGACGCCGATAATTTCGACTTTTTCACGAACCTAGAGATACTTTCGTTTGTTAGTGAACATGTTTCGGATAGAACAATTCGCTTTTAACTGATTAGGCTTTTAAATGCTAATACAATTAACTGCATAAAATAAACTATTACCATAAACATTTTGGAAACCCCCAATAATCGGAGTTATATGACCAGTATTCTCGACCTTCAGTAAACTATTGCTTGCCTGCGCACGTGGGATTTTCGGACACAAGTTTGTGTACATCATAAAATGAACCCTAATTAAGTGTGAGCCGCTTTAAAAGCAAAGTGAAAAAGTTCATTGTTACGAGTACGTATTTGTCTTTTTTCTGTAACCCAAGCAAATATGTCTGTAGAGCGCTCCTTATAGCCGAGACCGATTGTATGGGAATATGCGCAAATCAAAATGAATTCACAGTTTTTCTCATTATAGCCGGGATCTCCTTATATCCGAGCTCGTTATAACCGAGTTCGACTGTATAAACCCAAATGAAAATATTTTTTCTAAATAAAATGAAATAATAAGTGTTTACCATTTTGTTGGCTTGGAAGGTAAAATGAATATAATTGTACTAAGGCAGTTCATTGAAAGGCTTTTTTTTCTTACCCATTATGTCATTGGAAGTTGTAAATGGTAAGCACCACGACAGTGTTATGCTTTGGAAATTATATCACTAGGGATTTTCTGTCCTTTAGAAATTGCGAATAAGTTCCAAAGGATAATAATATCGTAGTTTGCTTTGCTTTTTGTCTTCGAAATTGCGTTAAAGATAGATATTAAACGAATGACAGATTTAATCTGTTTTTAAGACTGTGTCATTTGCTGACAGTTAATTCTTTGGAATTTTATTTTTAAATATTAATTAACGTATTTTTAATAAAAAAAAGTTTTAAATAGTGGTTGAAGACTCAAAGTGCGTATGTAAATATAATATATAAATTAAAATCATCTCTTTATATTAATAAAAATTATCAGAAAACGTAACAATTTGATGCAAATTTAAAAAATTATAAAATCATAATATTGAACATTTATTAATTATTTTTGTACAGTATTATCATTACAATGCTAGTTTTCTACTCGTAAGAAAACATATACTGCGTATATAAAATATTTAGAAAGAATAAAAAATGATTTTTTCTAAGCCTACTAAACTTCTAGACTAAAAACGATTTTTTTGTCTGCGGCCTGTGGAAACAGCCACATCAATAATAAAATAATATAAAAATAATGATAAAATACACGAGTACTTTTGAAAAATTGTGAATCAAAATGTTCTGAGGCAATTGCTTAGCTGCCCCAGCTCTAGTTTCATAATTAAAGCATTTTTCTATTTAAAAAAAAATTAATTTAAATTTAAATATCTAGTCATAGTAAGTACGGAAAATCTTTAAAAAGTACATATTTCCTTTCCGAGTGCTCGTTAGAAAGTTCAATTTGTTCGAAATCCCAACATCACCACTACTATTGCGCTTACTATTCGTCATCGCTAAACTTAATCGCTTTATAAATGAACAAAATACGTCGCTACACTGAAGATCACACATTTGTTAAAGATGAACGTACGTGACTACTGTAAGCATTACTGAATGCGTGGATCTCGCACGTCATTAAAGTCTGGCTGTATCAGCTTGGTTTATAGTAGTTAGTGATGGTTAAACTGTTATTTTCATAAATGAAGTTATCAATCATTGATACAATCACATTTATATCTGATTGATCAATGATTGATTACTAAGATATAATCGTTGTCATACTTACTAATATATAATGGTTGCCCGTCGAACTGCAAAAAATCAGTTGCCAATCATCACGCAATCAGATACAAATCTCAGATAACGTTTAGTGTGTCACTGATTAAAATACCATCCCTAATAGTAAAATTTCGTTTCAAGTAAAGATTTTTACGTTTTCCACTAATCAATAAGATTTAGTAAAAATTTATGTTTTAAATGAACTATTATTATTACCCAAGATGATACAACTGGCCTAACCTTAGGAACTAACGTTATGCACTGTCGCCAAATTTAAAAATCTGGTATAATTATAAATTTTTCACTTATTTAAATAATTGGCATAGATGTTCGTATCTTCAAAAACTTGCAATTTATGTATTCATATGCAATCATGATATCCAACCATGGTGTACTCGGTTGTCTAACTAATATTGAAAATTATTTAGCTAACCTCATTTCGAAGCCGACCAGTATAGGTGGCGTGAAGGTTTACCTTGGTGAGAAAACACGTTTAAAACTATTATATTCACCAAAAACAAAATGCAAATGGCATATTCTACGTGATTCAAACATGAGAGACGAGTTTGGTGTCATGAATAGTCAAACAACAGGTTTAATAAAATGAAGAAGCATTCAATAAATTCTCCATCTCATCAAGTGGCTATTAAAAATCCTATAATCTGGCTCGATCGCCAGCACCTTTCTCGCGCATAATATTAAAGCTTAACAACATTGTTATATGTATTTTCTGAGAAGAGGACATAATTTCTGGATTTTGTCCACAGAGATAATTTTGAACAAAATCCAGTAATTGTAAATAACTATGAATAGAACACAGCGTTGTTTACTTCACACAATGACAGTTTAATTAAATAAATTAATTAAAACGTTTTCGATGCTTACTGCATCGTCTTCAGTAATATACTAACTTAAGACTAGAAGACATTTTATCTATTACATAGGGGCGGGAGTTGTCGGGAGCGGGGGAGGGGCAGGCGGAAAGTGAAAGTGGTTGCTGGGAGGGGCTAGTATGGTAAGAAGGGGGGATGTAATAAGTGGTGTTTGTACGTTTAAGGCCTTATCATTATTTAGATGTATTTCTATATTTTCCAAGATGTCCAATTTCTTTCCTTTTTTGCATACATGCAACACCTCCACGTTATCGTACTTGAAGTGATGTCCCTGTGATCTAACATGGTCTGCCATCTCTGAATGTTAGATCAGGGGGACATGTTCGAATTGACTATAGATATTCCATTCGAATATATGGAAGAAAATGATTATGAACATAAATATCCAATTCAATTCACATTCACAAAAAAACAAATTAAATTTTTTGATAATGTGTCGAAGTTCTAACAGTGGAATTGGTGAACGATGCATTTTGTAAAGCGATAACGTAAGCCCTGGGCCACCCTGTAAAGACTTCCATATACGTTACCCATATACATAAACAACTTCATCTCTGTGAGACTTCTATAATTTATCTTTATTAATGCTTAGGTTCAAATAAACAAGAAATACTTGTTCATTTTGTAGTAAGATACATGTCCAGTTATCAATCGATCGGGGTTCCACCTTCGTCCCAGGAGACCGTCTGATTTATAGCGC
Source organism: Agrypnia vestita (assembly GCA_016648135.1). NCBI lineage: Eukaryota > Metazoa > Arthropoda > Insecta > Trichoptera > Phryganeidae > Agrypnia > Agrypnia vestita. The sequence continues at coordinate 93,353 of JADDOH010007207.1, read as the reverse complement.
AAGCGCTTGACTTAGTTTGTAAACGGTAAAAACATTTGCCTGTAAGTAAGAAAAACTCGTTTATTTTTAATTTACACTCAATTGAACTTCGTAATACACACAAGTTGAGTTAAATTTATCATTTAATTTACTTGAGACGCTTTTTGCCTGGTGAGTGATTGATTGACAATGCATTTTACAATTTGTAGGGCCTAATTTTACAACCCCCTAAAACGGATTTGGGATAATTTTAATTAATGCCTTATGCAGTTTTGTAGATTTCTCGTCAGCTAAGTTCAGACATTTTGTTTCTTGTATAAATCAAATAAATGTATTGACATCTTAAAAATCAGGGTTTGTTCTAAAATACCGCAAAGCAGCTTCCAAATATACGCTTTTCATCCGTAAACAAAACCAAAAAATACATAAAACCGTTTTAGGGGTGCTACATTTATATTAAGTGTACCATAGATTAAAATGGGTGGAAATCATAAACATTTATCTGTAATTCAGTTTAATTATAGTTTTATATTTTATTATTAGAGTTATCAGAATCTCTCATCGACAAATGAAGTATTAAAAATATTCAAATGTAGATTATTTTTTTCATGGATTAGGTGGAAATATAAATAATTTATATTGCATACATTATTTTCATGCACGTGTTTGTGAACTACAAACGTACTTCAAAAATGTTAAAATATTGATGAGACGCATTTTTTCGTATATCGCTTTTTTAAATATTACGTTTTTAGAAAACGTCACTTTTGACAGGTTATAGACTTTTATCTGGTGTTTAGATATACTATATCTATGTTCATTAGTATCATACTAACTGAATACGAATTGTGTGATCTGAAAATGATCGATACCGGTATTTTAAATTTGACGCAACAAAGAGGACATGAATTGCTTATTTCATTATCTCGTTTACATCTGATATATTTTTTAAATTTCAACACAACCTGATATTATATTTCTTCATAATATATTCAGTCAAAAAGATATAATCAGTTCTGGCAACATTTTTTGCCAATGGACATCAATAAAGGTTATTCAGAAAATAATGGCTTATTTTAACCTTCAAATTTAATTAAAAATATCTTTAGACTAAACAAACATTTTAATTCTAAGTAGGAGCAGTTTGATTCTACGCATTTTTGCCAACGGATTACAAGCGTAATTAGGGCCTGTAGAATATAACTTAGGCTGATTATAATCAAATAATTCTTCACTGTTATTAATTTTTTTCCGTAAACAGTTATTGATGTCATCATTTTCAATACTAGTGGTGCATCCTGGATCGTATTAAACATTAAGATTTTATTTATTTATTTAATATATGGTAAAAATACAATTCTTATACATTTACATATCAAATTGATGAGGGAGCCTCAGTTGTTGTTATCATACATAGGTACATATGTGAGTCATTGATAATAATAAAGGTAATTTGACAATGAAGTATTGAAGTATTTTGAAAAAAGCTATATGTTTAAATGATTTATGAATGTAAGTTTGATTTTAGGAAGATTTTAATTTTTTTGATTTGCCTTGAGACGTTACTGATGCAGCGTATCTCGATAGGTAAATTATTTTAGTAGTTAATGGCTTTATTAATATAGTGGTTCTGCAATTGGGTTGTTTTAAATTTAGGCATTATAAATTGGTTTCTATTTCTGTTAAAATTTATGTTATGTAGTTATCTAACTTTCGAACCAGTGTAGTATTGTTCATTCAGAAATGGTTCCTTCAAGACCAATAAGCTCCTCCAAATAAATGTAAGCAAACGTTTTTGTAAGTGATTTTAAAGCACAATTTTGAAAATAGTATGCTTTTGATAAATTTTTTCTTAAACATACAAACATTTTTTCAAAATTGAGTAGTTTTCTGGTCTAATGGTTATGACTTTCATCTAATGATCCAGTGATCAGTAGTTCGAGGCCAATCCAAGATACCAGCAAGTTAGTCTTATTTTTAAGTTAGCTTAAGCGATAAGCCTTGTCAGAAAATAATTAAAATATTATCGCGACACGTATTCCATGTTCGCATCTCTATTCATAAAAAAAAATCAATGATCAATTGTAAAATTGACGCTCATTGCCAGATAGTCATATTCAAACATGTCGTCCTGTATTCTTGTCATATAAAAAGTGTGGCTTAGGCTTCTAAACCTTTCATATTTAACTTTTTAGTAATAAGTAACTAGCTTAACATTAATTCGGAGATGGCAGACCATGTGAGATCAGAAGGACATCACTTCGCCTATGATAACGTAGAAGTGTTACATGTATACAAAAGAGGAAGAAAATAATACATTTTAGAACACATATAAGTAAAACTAAATAGTGATAATGCACTCAAACATATACAAACACCACCTATAACATCCCCCCTCCTAACCATACTAGCCCCGCCCTGGAATTACTTTCACTTTTCGACTACCCCTCCCCCGCTATCGACCACCCCACCCCATATAGCAGATAAAATGTCTTCCAGTCTTAAGAGTTAGCATATTACTGCAGTAAGCAACGAAAACCTTTTAGTTTTTTAATTAAAGCGTCATTGTATCCAGTAAACAACGTTATGATTTAAGCGTCTGATACACATGCTTCTTTAGTGGCACGTGAGCATGCGCAGTATCGACTTTGACAGTGGCATGCTTATTAGTGGCATGTGTGTACGCACATTGCTAGAAATGAGCATGCCACCTAGTGGCATGCTCAAAAATCAACCGCCGGTTGATTTATAAGCATGCCACTGTCATTCACCATAGAGAAGGGGTATCTTTGGAGCATGTGTGAACAGACTTGCTTATTTATGAGCATGCTTATGTCATCCTATGCGGGCTCCGGGGCGAGTATTATCAATGCGATCTTCGCAGTCCGCGACAGAGTAAAACAACTATGGCGCGGTGGGGGAGATGATAAAACATTACTTTAGTGAACTTACTTCTAGGAATCACGAATGTCTGGGGTGGAATCCTTCGGTCACCGTTGTGTTGTACAAAATAATATAGTGCGAAAAATGTTTACGAAACTTTATTAATAGGCATGAATGATTCAAATCTTACAATAAAATTATATAAACTAAAATCAAAAATGTGCGGTTGGAAACTCGGGAACTTTTTTGATTTATTGGTTCACTTGAATTTTCTATTTCAGTTTGCAAAGTTTCCATTTTGAACAAGAGCGTCTCTATTCTATGACAAGAGCATGCCACTAATAAGCATGTGTGTTTGATTGTTAGCTTTGGACATGCTTATTTATGAGCATGCCACTAATAAGCATGCCAGTAATGAGCAAATGTGTACAGTTGTTAGGGCATGCTTATTAATGGCATGCTCATTAGCATGCCAGTAAAGAAGCATGTGTATCTGTACCTTTATTGATAGTTAAATACAATAAACTTCCAGAATTATAATTAACTAGCTTTCTCAAAAGTCAAATAATTTATATTGATTTTGTAGATTTAAACTCGTATTTCGAAATTTGTTTCTTTTTGAAATGTCGAAAAATAAGGAATAAACATTATGGCGTCCTGTCTTATTTTTTGACAGTTAAATGAAAAATTTATAGTAACGTAGCCCATTGTGGAAGAAATTTAGGATTGAATAATCTATGCAAATAAAGTTGTCCTAACAGAATAGAACTTTTAATCAGAATATTGAAATGTCGCATTAGAGATACTATTTCAGAGAGGCTCTAAGCGCGCACACTGATGATTCGAAGAAGTGATTTCAGGTTATTTTGCCGTGAAAAGGGGGAGAATAAGAAGCAATAATATAAGCAACGTCGAAATAGTAAATGCTGGCATTTAGAGTTCAAATCATTAAACATAATATTGAAACGCCTAATACTTTAAGCATTTCCTGTTGGAAAAGTGAGTGGGAAAGTGGGGGAAATAGCTCACGCTAAATTGCTCGGACTCAATGGCTCGACGGGAAAATTGTGAGCACAAAGGAAAACAAATGTTAAGAAAAACAAACAAAACACAGGGTGTTTCGAGCAGGCAGATGATTAAATTTCCCGACATCTCAGGACATTTTATTTCTGTATTAATATTTAACAGATATAATTAGACGCAGTGATATAATCATGGAAAGGTATTACGAATCTCCTACGCATTTTAATAATGAAATTTTTTTTTATTCTTTTTTTATTTATTAGAGACACTGACAGGATAATGGGTACATGATACTTAGATAATAAACATTATAGTGAAGACTATGCCTATTATCCCAATTACAAGTGTCCTCGGCACGCTCTAGTAACATGTATTTTTGTAATTAATTATATTTTACATGTACATTTTCAAAATCTATATTCAATTATGATTGCGTATACATATACATTTACATATACGCATATCTTGCATACAAATTACATATTACATCAGAGTTGTAACATCGAAAAAAGTTGAAGTTAAGTTACCAATATTCTTGAATTTTTCGGCTGTCTCTTTGTTGTGCTACATTTTTTAAAAATCTTTTTGCCTAGGTACCTACGGTACCTAAATATATATTTGAGTTATTTATTACTAATATAGTTTCGAGAGGAGCAGTCCCCTCATCATCAGTTATAGTTAATAACTAACTAAAATACAACGTTTTTTCAATATATTCAGGTAGGGCAGGTATCTGCGTGGAGGATTTTTTTAGGTAATTAAGGGAAACTTGTTCAGGATCGGAGAAATGTTCGGTAATATTTTTTTTAGGATTTTAACAGTTACTACTGTTAATTATGAGGAATTGAGTGGAGTAGTTTTAATTTGTGACTTTATTAATATTGTGTTTATAGTACAAAGTTTAAATAAAAAAAATATTTTAAATTATGAATATTCATAATTTAAAATATTCATGAGAATATTCTCATGACGGGAGGTAATAGAAGCGGTGAAATATTTTTGAGATGAAATAAATTAAATATTATTTAAACCATTTTATTATTATAATTATATAAACAGAAAACTAAGTGAATTAATAAAACTATCTTAGTTTTCGCATGTAAGTAATGCGCGGACTGAATAGCATTCGGAGACTAACTGTCAAAAGACACATTCATATTTCAAGGTTGATTGTTCCCTCTTGCGCTGGGAGCTATATATGCGCGCTAGCGAGACAGACCGTATTTTTTTGTTGCATTCTTCAAAATGGTGAAAAAATACACATCATCAATACTCCATGAAGATATGATATTAAGCATAAAAAATAAACAATTAAATAGGTCCTAAATACACCACTTTTGTAGGTGAACATTTACACTAACAATTAGCATCGCTGCGTGCACTCCCGCTTGTCTCAAAATAAATACGCTATTGACAGGGATTCCCGAAATTTCGTCATTCGGGATATTCACAATTTCGCAATTCTACGTCTTTATATCTTCGGGAGTTTCGTATTTTATTTATTTTATATTATTTCGTTGATTAAATAATACAATCTTTTATTACCAACGTTAATTCGCAATCCTCGAACAAGGCCATTGTAAATTGACAATTGTTCTAGTCATAGACTTTTTATTAAAAATAAACTTTTTATGCTCTCGTTGAGACAGCCTGTATACCGTGAATTGAAATTGAAGTACACCATAGAATGTGGGTTAGGTTAGGCAGGGGTTAAAGGTTCTCGATCTTTGAATCACAATTTGTGTGTTTCCCGTCGAAGCAATTGATTTTGAACAACTTACATCTTACAACGACCACTTCATCGTCGAGTCTCGGGGTGACGAGGTGAGAACACTCTACTTTACGGTGGGGGGAAACGTGGAAAATGTGTAATAATGTGTAATACACTAAATCTATTTCTGTATATGATCGTCTCCTAAATTTGAAGGCATTGTTATAAAAAGGGTTTATATGCGAAAACAAAATTTTACAGGAGAGAAAAAACACACACATGTAATAATGTGTAATATACTAAATCTATTTCTATATATGATCGTCTCCTACATTTGAAGGCATTGTTATAAAAAGGGTTTATATGCGAAAAAAAAAATTTACAGGTGAGAAAAAACACATAGTGAAATAAATAACCAGAATATTTATTATGTAGATATGTTCAGAGGACACGTGAAATATAAAGGTATCATTACCAGCTGCGAAATCTAGTCGAAAAAATCATTAGAAAAAACTATAGACATTTCTAGCATAGCCCCTTCAAATAAGTGAAAGGTTTTCAGATTTGGAACGTAAATAGAACTTTCAAAAATTTGATAATGTGTTGATGTTCTTAAAATATAGGTAGAGTGATCACTTAAGCCAGCTCCTACACATAATAAGCCCAAGGCCATCCTATAAAAACAGATGTTTCTCATGTAAATAGTTACGTCTCCGTGAGACTTCTATGATTGATCTTATTCAACCAAAATTTCAGTTTTTTTTTTGACGTTTCTTTTCGTTTTCTTTGTTTATTCATGTCGGTAAATAATCTAAGTGACATCGTCAAACTGTCGGCATTCGTCATATTTGTTACTGCCACATATGAATATACACGCTTTTTCCACGTTAACCAACTTGAATTTAGATTGAGTTGAAATCATCAAAAATAAAACACCGCACATGGTGCATACTGTTATATAGACCATTTTAAAACAATAATATCACTTTGAGACTTAATGTAATATATACACACCCATTTTTAGAGACGCCTTCATTTAAACAATTATTATATCTATTTACGAGATTTAAAAACTCGTTTTATAGTCGTTCGCCGACGGTTCAATTAACTAATTATTAATTGCTATCCGCTCTAAAACGGGTTTCACCCAGGAACCCTTTTAAGCTTAGGAAGGCAAGGTCCGGACCATATGGTCATTGGTATACTGTGATATGGTGGATGATCGAAAACATCTAATCCAAATCTCCCGAAGCCAATTCTTAGGGCAATACGGGGCACAACAAAAAAATTGAAATAAAATACTTTCTTAAATTTTTAAAGCTGCGGGCCGATTATAAATAACAATAATAATAATAATAATAATAATAATGCTATTAATAATAATAATAATAGTAATCAGTAGTATAAAAGTTAAGAAAAATTAGATATTTGTGAAAAAGGGTTGTTTGACTCATGTTAAAAGCAAATTTCTATGCTTTTTCATTAACCTTTAGTGTTAATATTGATCAAATAGCCATATCTTGGTTATCTTTCTAGTTTTTGGACTGGTTTTAAATGGCAACCGTGCCACGAAAACAATAGTTTTATTAAAATGTTGAAAGAAACGTAACTCTATTGTCAGGCGGTGTCTGACTGAACTGTCGAAACGGTACATTAACGATGGCACTTAAATATTTGATTGGATAATTCTTTGCGTTCATTGATTAAGTTAAATCGTACTGGAGTAGCCGCTCATTTATTTTGATAATAAATTAGGTTTTCAATAATGCAAAATATGTTTTGCGAAATCATTTGCCTATCGGTTGCGAAGCAGCAACAAGCAACAGTTTATTTTATGTATATTTATTTCACTCGTAAAATCCACATTTAAATAGGTACATTTTCAAATATATAATGACTTTTCCATGCGCGAACAACATTATTGCCATACATAATTTTCCCATATTGCTAAAGTTTTTTTCAATTATTTTTAAACATAAATTAATTTATAAAAAGCTATATGGATTTAAAACACATATTTTTGCACAAATTTTATTTCACAGGCATCGCAGAACGTATTAAAAACATGACCCCTTTTGTAAAAATATTTTCATTTCGATTCAAATGCAGAAAAATACTTTTAAATTGCCGCAAGGCCTCTGTTAAATATTCGCGTAAATACATCACGCGCGCCACATAAAACCTGGAATCCTTTTAAACAATCTTGGCGCGTATTAATTTAGGCAGACACCCGAGTGTCCTGGATATCTGGAATGATTAATTCCGATCCAGAACATCCTTCATTAATATTCATCAACATTGTTTATGCCTTTTATCTATGCGAAGACACGGCCGCGTGGAGTCCATCACATTATAATATTTCCTTTATTTGCCGCTCGCTGTGAGGCGGGCAAATGGGTCATTCGAATAATCGCAAAGTTAGAAATCTCGCTCGTGTATTCAGCTTTGGAAGGGCGGCAGAGAGCAAGCTGACTATTTGACGTTTGACAGATGTAGTTGATTTTTTCTCTTTGAAATGAAACGACTTGGCACGCATCCGTCCAATTTTCAAACGGAGTAAGCTCGCAGCATATATTACATGATAATAAATACATAGATGCTACTCTCCTTATATACCCTTTATCTTCCATCTTCGAATTTCATCGTCATTGTGAGATTAATCAAAAAGTACGCATGTTATTATATCTATTTCTTTATTGATTCAGAATATTTTGAGAATGTTTTTCAACATTTGCGTCAAATTGAAAATAACTTTGTTTTAAAACAAAATTAAAAAGTCTACTCAAATCTTGGATAATCATCCGTATTTTCAAAAATTATCAGCATTTTATTATTTGCTAAGTAGATTGATTAATGTTCTATTATTTGTGGATAATTTTAACATTGAATTGAATTTTATAATGATTTTGATACAAAATTAACAGACAATACGTTAAATAAAAAGTGCAAGAAGTTTTTTAAATCTTTTGTTTACCCTCCTATATTTGATATTAAAAAGCATCGGAGAAAAATCATATTTATAAATAATCAAATTTCAAATTCAGTAGTAAAAAAAACTAATGCTTTTCAACCAGCTTTCTATACCTACTAATAATAAATTTAAAAGGTACATATTAAACAATAAGGATGATTCTTTAAAATAATCTGGTGTTGATGAATTCATTTTTTATGATTTTTATACAGAAAAAGCTTTTTTTTATATTTGAATTTTCTTTTTTATTTCGATGTTTTTTTTAGAAATTTTGTTGTTAGAGTTAAGGAACACTTGAGGTATTTAAGTAGCAATGATTATTTAGAATTTGCGAATCATCGTTTAGTTATGGATCATTCTTTTGATATTAATAAGGGTTTACAAATTTTACATACAAATCAAACAGAATTGCAGTTTGATAAATTAGAAATTTTGAAAATAAGAAAGAATGTTAGTAGAAATTTAATATTATAAATAACCAGCTCCTTTTTACAAATGTTATCTTACATTTTTTTTTCATGTTACTACCTAAATATTACTCATTTCCCATATATTGTTTTTATATTTTTAATCTCTATACTTCGATTTTTGATTTTAATTTGTTAGTAAACGTTGCATCCTGACTTAGGAAACAAGTTGATATTTTCAATATTAAAGTGATGAAAAAAAAATCATTTTTATTAATTTTTCTCTTTTTGAAGACGTAAATAATACTTATTCGGAAGAATGTCTTATGGTAAAATCAATGGTAAATGTCATCTGGTTTATGATAAAAAGGTTTTTTTGGTTAGAGTTTTCTGTGTAAGTTTATTCTCACTCATGTTGTAAAGCTGCTCATCTCGGAACAGGCCCATCCTAGTGAGATTTACCCATTTCGTTATATAGTTAAGTTCACTATAAATGTATTTAAAAAGTGACGTGACATGTATAAATAATAAAAGTCAATTAATTAAGCTAAATTGTAAATGTCTCACAGAGACGAAGCTATTTATATGAAAAACATGTATGGAAGTCTTATATTCGATGGCACAGAGCTTACAAGTTGTGTGAGCTGGCTTAAGTGATCACTCTACACTTTTTAGTCCTTTTCATGAAATAGTATACATATATTTCGCAGCTAGAAATGATACCTCAATATACTTTTTTCCTTATATATGTAGGTACGTAGTATATACTACTTACTATTTAATATATATAAAATATAATGATACTCCTCTCCTAGTGTAGAAGAAAAATTGCATTGTAAAAACTGTCACTATCTTTATTGTAAAAAAAATGTATTTAATAAATAAAAATAATAAAAAAATTATGTGGAGTATTCAGCAAATAATAATAATCCCGCAGTGGACAAATCCAGTATTTAATTGTGTTCTCAGAACATACATACAAAAATATTGTGATATAAGTCAAATTTAGCTGGTATGTTTGTCCAGAGCTACCCACACCAGGAGTCCAGAGACGTCTAGCAATGGAAGAAAACCTCCAGACAAAAACGAAACACAGAAGTAGTGTCAGCGCTAAGCCCCATTCAGCAATGAGAATGCCGATTTGTGTTGTACACACGAAAAATGGAACGTTTTCATAGAGCGCGTCACGTCCGCGAGGAGCGCTCCATCGTCATTTTTTGTGTGCTTAATCCTCGTCGCCAGGCGGCGGCCACGTACGGGGGCTGCAGCACAAAGCCGGATTAGATCTCGCGGGGGGATGAACGTAGCATTCTAATTAATTCAGCTTATTACCGAGCTCGAGGGGATGCTGTTCTGGACCAAAAATGACAAACCCACATCGATTGCTTTTCTTGTCAATCTTATCTGTTACGATCTTGTTTTCTAGATTTTTCTCTTTACAACGTATAAATCGCTTATTAGACCAGTGCTCTGAGACATACGCAGCTAAGACGTGGGTAAGAGGAATGAGCGAGCACAGTATTACAACTGCATAACATTTTGAGGCGTATCTTCGGACCGGTTCTAGAAAATGGACTTTGGCGCAGACGTTACAATACTGAGCTATATATTCTTTTAAAGGAGCTAAACGTCACCAAATTTATAAAACTGGGAAGACTTCGGTAGCTAAGACAGAGCATTAGCGAGAACCAAAATTAAGTTAGGGAGACAACGTCCTTAATGACATATCTATCTGCCTCGAAGCTTCTGAACTGGAGGGAGCTGGCACTAAACTAAGATGAGTGGAGGAAGACTCTCGAGGAGGCCAAGACCCACCAAGGCTTATAGAGCCAAGAGTGATGATGATGACGACTCAATACGGTGATTATTTTACCGACTTTATTTTATTTAATCTATTATATTTTATAGATTTTTTAGTCCTGCTTGTTACTTTTTGTGATTTTATTTATCTTTTTAGCAAATTACGTTCTTTCCTGTATCTTCTTTGCATTCCTATTTTTTTAAACTTTTATTTCAGCTTGTCACTTATTTTGTGGATCAATATGAAAGACGCTGTTTTGATAAGAAATAAAACGTTAGCATTTATTCACATTTTTTTCCTGAATCTCGCATGATACTTTTGGATTAATTAATATTTTTTACTATTGATTTTTAATGTATGTACTTTCTTTCAAAATAAATATTTGATATCTATCTATGGTGGTAAAATGATAAAAAAGGTATCTACCTCAGAACAGCTTATGTATCTAGCGAGGTAGGTAGTGGCCGAGAGACTTGCTACATATTATCCTATATTTAAATGTATTATACGTGTATTGTATTGAGCCTTTAATGTCTTGTGTCCAATAAACGTTAATTTATATGTGATGAAATTATTAAATTGTTATTTTTATTGATTCCATTTTTACTTCTATATTCCTGGTTACTTATACTTTTGGTATTCATTTACTATTTTAAATAACATTTTTTGTTTATATTTCACATCCATGTTCCTCAACACTTTTTATATACATATTATATTTTATATATTTTATCTATTTTTTTTACTCTATGTTTTATTTCAACATTTCTGGATTATCTTATTTTTAACAATTATTTTTAAAGTTTAATTTTTGTTTCTTTTTGTATTGATTATAGACCAATTTTATCTTTTTTATTATTTCCTAGAATTATAACGCAAGTGTTGACGGTGCCAGAAAGAGAGGGCGAGAGCGGAAGACGTGGCACGACCAGATTAACCAGAAACTGGAAGATGGTCCCGTTAAAAGCCTCAACAATCGTCGAGCTTGCATGCGAAGATGTATAAATATGGATAAGGCGAGAGAAGTATGTCAGGACAGAAGAGTGTGGCGCCTTAAAATATGAGAAATTAATAATTAACATTTTTTTCAAAATTTATTTCAGAATTTTTGCAAATTGTCGTTTGGCCGATGATCAGTATGCGCCCACACCCTGGGAAGGGTATCGAATCCTACACGCTCTTTGTACATAGAAACACATCTGTGACAGAAGTCAGGATGTGCGGGCACATGGAGGGCGGGGATTATCCCGCGGACCTTTGTGACCGGTTTGTGAAGAGTACGTCTGACAAAAGTCATCCTTCAGCCATTCATATTGAAATCATCAATCAGCAACGATTCCGGCGGCCGTACTTCAAATAATAGTAATAATAATAATAATAATACTATTGACGATTACAAAACACACGAGGAGTAGAAACAAACTCACAATTCTGGATTTTCGATAATATTATCAAACTAGCGGTGCGTACAGATGCCAGTAAACATGTTGAACATTTTTCGGCTTAGTGGGGGAGAGTTTGCGCATGTACCATTCCACCAACGAGACCCAACATTTGTCTTCTGCGCATTCCCCCACTACGCCGAGAAATGTCCAAGAAGTTTGCCGGCAACTATACCCCTCGTTGCTCGGATAACAGATTGTTAGGTATATTTGTTAGGTAGGTATATTCTGCATCTGTCAGGTTTTGATTGTTTTACATTTATATGCCATTGGATACAGGATACATGAAGAGGTAGGTGATGTACCTGGAGTACTGTTTCTTGGATTAGGATAGCCGAAACCGACACTTCAATGACGAAAAATGGAATATTTTGACGTCAGATGTCAAAAATCGCTTAAACTGCGCACGCGTACCGGATTTAACGAGATTCATAGTTTAAACTGTCGACGCCAACTATTATCCAAGAGACATAACTGACCGCAATAAAAATAGTAGGCACCCATAAACAAGCATACTAATTTTATTAAAGAAATTAACAGTTACTTCAGTGTTATTATTTACATATTCATATGCTAGTAAGCTGTGTAAAACTATTATGAAAGCTCTCTAGCTTATATTTTTTCATTTAAATATTTGTGGTATTATCATAAACCGTTGAACATAATGACAGTTTTCAATCATTTAGATCATTAGATATTAATCACTAATCACATTCAGTGAGCTAAAAGTAGGAAATGAATTTTTCCGAAAACGGATGATTTTATTAAAGCATCGCGTGTTGTTAAAAACAAATTTAATGTCATTTTTTATTAATTTTATAACCATCTGGCACAGACTGGTTATGAAAATGTATCGCTTCCAGGATGTTTCTAATCAAGGTAGATAGGATGGTATCAAATTTGATATAAACAAGGTGGATCCTATAAATATTGTGTGTAAATTTGAAAATATTATTTTTTCTTGTCATTATAGACTTTACTACCTGTTAAGCAAATGTGAGCAGTCAGTACTTTAGAATATGCTGTATTTAGTTAGAATTTCTACGATACTGAAAATGACAATATGTATCTAATAATTTCCTATCATAATATTCAGATTTTAAATCATTGAATTTAATTTCATTTCATTACCGGCGTTAATTTGACGTAGTCGACGTTTATTGAATACGACGCATATTTGGCGTTTATCGGACAAAATACATTTAATTACTTGATATAATATTCACACGTAATACTTATATATAAAAGTATGCAGGAAAAAATGGAAATAAATGCAAATGATTGTTTTACATTTCTTATCGAAACAGTGTCTTTCATATGGATTCACAAAAAAAGTAGAAAACTGAAATAAAAGTAAAAAAGAATAAATAGGAATGCAAAGAAGGAATAAGGAAGAACGCAATTTGGTTAAAAGATAAATAAAATCTAAAAAATATGATAGAATAAATAAAATAACATAATATAATATGTATAATGTCAGGTAACTATTTAATATCCCTTTTTTTCAAAGTATATTTTTACGTAAAACTCATGCTTTAATGCCTCCTATGAAGTAATTAATAAATAATTCATTATGAAATATACGTACTTATTTTTATATATTTTTTCATTAACACACTGACTTATTTAAAACAGCGTTAGTGTAACGCGATATTACTATCGGATATATTAATAATGATGTATTATGACGATGATATCAATTCACAAAATATAATCAAAGATACCGATATTTTTTCAGTCTTGCTTTAACAAAATTAGCTTTAGATTCCGGGAAGAGCGCGATGAGATATTTTACGGGTTTGGGTAAGGAAGGGAGATGCGGCGCGCACTAAATGTAGCCAAATCCGAGGTGATGGCGCACGAGACGGATGGAGTGACGAGAGAGTGGTGCAGAGGCACTTGTGAATAACGATTGCCTGAACCGTTTGGCGAGTGACACTTGTGCGTGGCGTCTAGGATTCCATTCCAGAGACGAATTTCGGGAATCGATTTTGATGATGCCGGGATTAGTTTCAGGATTTGAAAAAGCAACTAGCTTACCCTTTTCTGCTTGGGGCAGAGCAAGCAGAGAGGATGGAACGCACTTTGATCTATTGTGGTGTCATGCATAGATACAATTATTAAACAAGGTATATTATAGATGTCTCTTAGATACATTACCTTAGGGCATTATCCTTGGCTTTACCCAACCGAGTTTCTCCAGGGTATGCTTGGCTACAATAGTTTAGAGACTAGAAGGAATGTGTATTTGATTACACATTTTTATCGATTGTTGCGCGGTATGATCGACAATACTGAAATTATGCAGAGCATTGGTTTGTATGTTCCTGATAATTACCTTAGACATCGTCAGCATAGATTGTTTCACATTCCAATATACAGGACCAACCTGCCGATGGTTATGCCTGTTGGAAAAGCTACAGCTATGCTGAACAAGATCGCTTTGGATATTGATATATTCCATGTGTCTGAGGGGATTTTCCGAAGCAGGATTCTCCTACACCTCTAACCAGATTGTACAGGTCACTTTTAATTGGTTAATAATAAATTGTTATTTTAATATACAATATGTATATGTGTGTGTATATATGTATGTATATGTGTATGTATGTATATATGTGTGTATATGTATATTTTTAGATATAAATTCATAATATGTATGCATTAAACATACAGTTTGTAATGTACATATTATGTAATAAATAAAAATTGAATTGAATTGAATTGAATACAAAGACGAAGCTGCTTTTTTTATTTGTATGGGAAAATAGGTACGGAAGTCCTTTTGGGTGTCCAAAGGGCTTTCGACTTATCGCATGGCTGGCTTAAGTGATTACTTTACACAGCGTAACTTTCACCAATTCTACCGTGGCGAGAGGACACTCTCCTGAAGACTCAAGCTGTGATATGACTTCCATAAGGTTCATATAAAGTATCCATTTTATTCCAATACCTAAATTTTAAAGATTTGTCATGTAGAACAGATGACATGATGTCAATAATCCCCAGTAATACTAATTTAGAATATCCATCCGTAACTTCCTATCCAATAGTTGATCTCATTCCCTTTTCAAAATAAGTATCACTTCAAAATTGTTATTACATAAACGAAAACATTTATTTTATGTTTGTTTAATAAAACACTCTGAATTTTTTTTTTTTGATATTTATATACTCTTTTAATATTTCAATTTAATGAAAATTAAAACTGATAAGTGCATTTATTACTATATCGCGTATGTTATTGGTATTAATTATTTATCAAAATATATAATTTTCTATGCTACAACGTCCGTCACTAACGCAACCGAATGGCTTAAACAATAATGGGGTATAAGAAGCAAAAAAACATAATTCTCATTTTAGCAATGTCCATCGCCAGCATTGTTCTCACAGCCCTAACTGGCGGCCGAAATATATAATAAAATAACGTCATTTCTGACGGGTTACAGCTAGTTTATATAATAATAATGATGTCAATAATTCATGATTCCGTTTTCTTTAACTCTTACCAAAGTTCTCGCAACGTTGCATTTTCATTCTGAGCACGTTTTCAATCTTCCACTCGATCGACAATCAAATAAATTCAAGATGAACTATGTGGCAACTTATTAGTGCATTTTGAAAATATGACTAAATAAATCAAGCAAATAGAGTAGCTCGATCCACTCGATTAATCTGTCATTAAGGCCCGTGATATCATTACGATCGGGCAATTGATCATGGCAACGCATACCGCCCTGGCATTCCTCCGCGTGCCGACCCCTGGTCAGAGGAGATGGATGCGTTACTGTATGCGTGTCCTTCTATGCGCTGACAACGTTGTAAGTAGAATGGTGCCGGAACAATCTGGAACAAGAAAAGAAAAAAAATTAAAATTTTGTCACGGGACGTGGCTGTTGGAGGCAAATGAAAACACTGAAAATTTAAAATAAATTCACAAAGTCACTGGAAACAAATTAAATTTAAACACTTATCTCGAATTCACACTAATTGTAATTGAACACTTTATTATCGCTGCGTTTATAGCGCTTTATTGCGCTGGCTAAACCGATCGCTATGGTCGCTAATACCGCGCCGGTTCAAATGTTAAAATAAACATGGTACGCAGCGGTGCTGGTTCCGCTATTATTCTGTACATTTCTAGTGTATCCGAGAATGTCACCATCACTTCCAGACGTTTGTGGACGTTTCCCAAATGTTGTAGATTATTCCGGAATGATTTAGGGTGTTCTAGACGATTTCATGGTGTCATTGTTTTCGACATATTATATATACAAAACAATATTGTTTATTGTTATGTAGGGGAAGGTGGCACGTAAAATAAATTTTCATTAATCCGACATAATCTGAAATAATCTCTTTGGATTTTATAAAGAAAGTTTACACCCAATCATTTCAAATCGTTTTTGCATAACCTTATGGAATTACAATATTATTGTAATTACAATTCCATCAGTCCATTGTACCTAATTAATTTTTA
Source organism: Agrypnia vestita (assembly GCA_016648135.1). NCBI lineage: Eukaryota > Metazoa > Arthropoda > Insecta > Trichoptera > Phryganeidae > Agrypnia > Agrypnia vestita. The sequence continues at coordinate 76,653 of JADDOH010007207.1, read as the reverse complement.
TAAAAAAAATTATTAGGTAAGTTTACTTCACACTACATACGTACGCATCGAAAACGTTCTAATTTTAATTTAAGTGTTGTAGTGTAAAATAAAAAAAGTAACCCATAAAAACCAAGTTTTTACAATACTCCCTTTCTCATTTTCGGGTTTCGTGTCTACCACATGCGTCGGAATCTCCATAAAACTTGTAGGTAAAAACCATAAAAAATTTAAAAAATCCAAAATTATACTAAAATATTAATTATTTTTTAACGAAAATTTGATAAATCTTCTTGATCGTCACCGCGAGTCTGCTTGCAAAGTTTCAGCTCGATTGGATCACGGGAAAAGGGTTAAAAATCGATGCAAAGTTTTTCGTCAAGCAAACAGACGCCACGAGTTAAAAGAAAGGGAGTAAATAAATAAATAAAAAAGTCGTGTATTATTAGGTCCTTACATATGAAATTGAGGTTTTGCCGTACCGGCAAATTTGATCTCAAATATCTTCTCTTTGGTTAGGAATTCCAAATCCAAATTTATACAGCTATTTACTCATGTATTTGTGTTTTGAAAATTATAATTCATTTGTTTTTTCCTAAATTGTTTTTTTCTTTGCGCCACTCAGTTTACAAAATGAAAAACTTGAAATATCGCGTTATTTACGAGTACGAGTTCCACCGTGGCACCAGTGCTGTAGAAACGGCTCGAAGGATTAATGATGTGTATGGCGACGGTGCCGCAAAAGAAAACACAGTGCGTTTTTGGTTCCAACGTTTTCGTTCTGGAAATTTCGACCTGCAGAACAAGCCCCGTGGACGGCCGGAGACCAAAGTTGATAATGAAGAATTGAAGGCTATTGTGGAAGCGGATCCATCGCAAACCACATCCGAGTTAGCTGCAGGCTGCGGTGTTAGTGATAAAACTGTTTTAATCCACTTGAAGCAAATTGGTAAGGTGAAAAAGCTTGAAAGGTGGGTACCTCACGAATTGAGTGAAGCAAATCAACAAACGCGCGTTGACTGCTGCGTTGCATTACTCAACCGGCACAATAATGAAGGGATTTTAAATGGAATCATTACCTGTGATGAAAAGTGGATCCTGTACGATAATCGGAAGCGCTCATCGCAATGGCTGAACCCTGCCAAACCAGCCAAACCATGCCCCAAGCGAAAATTGACTCCAAAAAAGTTACTTGTGAGCGTTTGGTGGACTAGTGCTGGTGTCGTTCACTACAGCTTTCTTAAATCTGGCCAGACGTTTACGGCAGATGTCTATTGTCAGCAACTGCAAACCATGATGGAAAAGCTAGCTGCTAAACAACCGAGGCTGGTTAATCGCTCTAGGCCACTGCTGCTTCATGATAACGCTAGACCACACACTGCACAACAGACGGCTACCAAATTAGAGGAGCTTCAATTGGAATGTCTAAGACATCCACCGTACTCTCCGGACCTTGCCCCAACAGATTACCATTTTTTTCGAAATTTGGATAACTTCTTGCAAAGGAAAAAATTCAACTCCGATGGGGCAGTCCAAACCGCCTTCAAAGATTTTATTGATTCCCGTCCGAATGGTTTTTTTGGTAAAGGCATCGATGAACTGCCTATGAGATGGCAAAAGTGCATAGATAGCAATGGTACATACTTTGATTAAATAAATATATTATAATAAAAAAAATCGGCTTTATGTTCCTCCCATACTAAACGTCAATTTCATATGTAAGGACCTAATATTAATTTAATCTAAAACCTAAAAGTTTATTTTTTGGTTAATGTTAATTCGTGATGTGTAAAATTAAATTAAATAAGTCTTTTCCCCCTTCTTGTTAGAATTTACTTTCATAACACACGTTTCTTAAAAGCCGAGATATTCTCGTACATAACCGAAATTCCCGGAGGAATTATGACGTACCACATACTTACATTAAAAGCGCAGTTACTTTACGCGCGGCGCATGAAGTCGACGAACCTCACTTTTCATACACTTTTCACAGAGACCTGATGGAATATTTTACAAGGAGTTTTATTACGCTATAATAGTGATTCATAATGGTATGGAAGGAGTAATATCATAATGTTAAAGAAACTACAAATATTACAAAAAGAAGTAATACTTATAATATTAAAATTGTACAGAACAAAAATAATAAACATGTTTTATGACCTATAATTAGAATCAGTGAATCAGAGAATAAAATGTAATGTTTTTGTACAAATATTTTAAATACTATATGGATTATTGCCTAAATTCTTTAATAACAGGATGAAATTAATTAAGAATTTGATTTTTCTGTATGTCTTTCTAATTGACTAATGAACTTGGTTTTTAATGAAGGAATTTCATTCATACAACACAAGAGGCGGCAACTGTATTAAAATTCAGAAGAAAAAGAAAAACACTTAAAATGGTTTGATGTACTTAAAATCTTTAACAATACGATAAAATCTTCGACAGCATACCAAAAGAACAGCTTACCAAAACAACAAAATAAATTGAATATAAAGGAGTTAAAAGTGGAGCGCAAAAAGTTTACGATGTAATATGGAACTAAATAAATAATGAAATAATAATAATAAACCCTCTATGGTAATAAAAATTGAATAAGGAAAACCCTCTTGAAGTTTTTGCTACCAGATACGAAACATACTTTATGCAAAATCTAGGACGTAAAACGATAGGCACTTAATGCAGATGCAGGAATATTCGAATAAAAATGACAAAGAAACCATTTTTCTATGTTTTTTGTTAGTAGATTGTAATTAGTAGGTAAAGGAAGTTAATTAAATAAAAAATTAACCCATAAAAACATAGTTTTCATTATAAATACTTTATATGCGAGAAAAAAAACATGGGAACCGGAAAAATATAGGCACTTAGTAGCAAAATTACTTTCGTTTACATTTGTCTAAATATCAGCGTAAAGTAATGAAGATGACGCTGGAAATTGAAGCCTGTTTACAAATCGATTACGCTGGATGAACTCAAAAATTAAAGTCATTGAAATTTGTCGAGATTTTCATGGCATTCCAATACTTTGTTGTACAAATATTCTTTTAGATTTAACTTATTATTATTATTTTTTTTTTAATTCACAATAAAAAAATCATTTTACAGAATAACAATTATCTTTTGTTTTGCAGCAATTTAAAAAAAAAGTAAATTGTAAAGTGACTACGATTTAAATAATTTAAGAATAGTGACAGAAAGTAGGTACCTGCACGAACATGTGAGATAAATTTGCATTTTTTGTTTTGCGTGTGTAAATGTGTGATCGCTAATGTATTGTCATCGACATCAAGTCTATGTGCAAAATTTCAGCTCGATTGAATGACGGGAAGTGTGTTAATTTTCACTTCCAAGATTTTTCCACAATCAAGACCGACGGTGAAGTTAAAATAATGGTAGGTAGGTATATTAAAAAAAATATATAATGTGAAGTTGCAATTACAGAACAAAGTTATGTGAATTTTTAAACAAATTTATTAATTTAAATTTATTAGATACACAAAGTTATTTGTGACTTTTGCTTTATAAAAAGTGGATTTCAAAAAAAGGACTACATATAAGGTCGAAAAATTGACGTCAATGTACTAGGCTGCTGTAGCGAAATCGGATAACGCGCCATTCCCAGATAAAGTGGAGGTCCATTGGTTCGAAACCGGGTAGTGGTTGAAATATTTTTTCGTTGATTTGATATTTTTTTGTTTTTTCTATTTATTTATTTATTTATTTATTTAAAAATCCTTGTTTACAAATAAGATACTTAATACTAATTTAACAATAAAACATAAGATAAAACATAAGATAAATTACACATTTTTTTGTTTTGTTTAATTTGTGGATTATGCCACTCTACTGGGCTACGCCTGTCCCAGAGTGGCGTTATAGCACACAATTACAATATTTTTTCGAGTTCGTCAGTAGTATTTATTTTCATAAGGTAGTTTTATGTATCTATAGAGTATCAAGTGAATTATGTATCTATAGAGTATCAAGTGAATGTTAGTGAAAGTTGAGTTAGTCATAAGTCCAAGTGTAAATATGTGTAGAATAATTGTTTAATGTAAAAAGGGTTAAAGTTTTGTTTAAGATTATTTTTTTATTTTCCTTAATTAATTAATTAATATATATAGGTATATATTTTTATTTAAAGACATTATTACGCAATTACAGTAAGTAAAATTTTCAGTTGCTGTTCTACCTTTGGAGGTAAGCCAGTTGTTTGCTAAAGCTTTTATTTTATTAATTGAGTATATTCTGATTTCCGGGAAGTCTGTTTTAAATATGTTAAATATTTGATTAATAAATTTGTTAAATATAAAGGATTTACGAATGTCTCACATTGTATTAGATTTCTCGAGCCCTGGCCGTGGTGAACTAATGATCTACCCGAGCGTTAATTATGCAAATATGATTCATCTTTTTACGACTGAAACAGCGCTATACCTATTTTATTTCTCACTCGGATTTACATCACTGTTATCCAGTAGCGAAATCGGAGTAGCACTAAAAACTGCCTTTTTACTGCGTCCATAAAAGACGTATTAAAAATTATTACCCTTTATGGCGTTTATGGGAATGTCGCAAATAGATGTAAACACTCCGCCAGTATAGTAAGTATGTACGTGGGTATGTGTTCATGTCATAGGCAACGCGGAGAAAGCTGACAATCTATGAAATACTCGAACATTCTGCACATAGTTTATCATGGGTCTAATTGTGATCGTTACATTGTGTAAAGTGATCACTTAAACCAGCCGTACGATAGGTCGTAGGTCCTAAGAACATCCAAAAAAGACTTCCATACCTACTTTTTCGTTTACAAATTATATTACATAAACAAAGTTTTTTATATACCACGCTTATCTAATGTATTAAAAAGTAAAAAATAAAATTTCCGATATTTTTTTTTTGCTTCACTCTCCGACTAAAAGCGCGGGCGCTTTTCCTCGATCAACAACAGAATTCTGTAATCTATATCAATATCGTAAGCGCCCACCTTTTATTTGGAGAGAGAAGCAAACATTGTTTGTCCTATGTCCAATTCCACCTATGATAGACAACCACATCTATCAAATTATTTTGGAAGTTGTATATATCTCAAATTTGCCCATCCTGTTCCATATGAACATTACATTGTATAATGTGATCATTTAAGCCAGCCGTAAGATAAGTTGTAAGCCATATAAACACCAAAAAAAGGATTTCAATACCTACTTTCTCATATATAAAAAATAGCATTATCTGTATGAGATATCATAATATACACCTTGATTAAGTTGTTAGATTAGTTGTGTTCTTGAAAAATTTGAACATGGTCAAAATATTACGATAATGAATATATTTAAATTACAATTTAAGTTTTAAAAGACTTTTTAAAAGTAACATATTTTTTGCTCTGTATTTTCAACCCTTTTTACATAGTTGACAACTTTGTTACTTGAATTACTTAATTGAAATACTGGATGATAATAACAATAAAAAATACATATTCATAATACTGGATTTCAGATATCTAATTTAAACACAGCGTATTAAGACAAGATACGCTAAGTCTAGAGAAAATAGCTCAAATATATAAGTACAATAACTAAACTGAAGAGTTATATTTTAAATATAGTATTTTTTTAAATGAACCCATTTAAAATTAACGAGTTTTTGTAATTTTGGTGAATATACTTAGCAACATCACTGAAAACCACATATAATTAACATTTAATTCATTAAATAATAGTAATTAGAAATTGTATTGTTTTATGACATAATTTTAAAGGCCATTAGTATTTTCCCAACATATTTTTTATCGGATTATTTTAATAATTTTGAAATATGGACCTTTACAGCGTCCTTTAATGAATTCTTCCCGCCTTTTTTATACGAGAAGGTTCTTTTAATAAATCATTTTTTTATATTCCGTCTCCAATTTGCCGCCCCTTAGAATTTTCCACCCTTGAGTAACGCCTTACTTGCCTATGCCCTCCTAACGTCCCTGTCTATATAAATTTTATTTTTATATAACTAATTTTAAACTCTATGCAAAACTGATACATGTGATTGCGTTATATGAGTGTGAAAAGAAGAAAGTAAAATTGTGAAGAAGAAGAGGTTTCGAAGAGGCACAAGAAGTTTCGAAAATAAAGATTTCCCATCCATTTGTTCATGCGTCTTTGGATTTTGTAAGAAGAAAATTTTGACAGAAAATTTGCCTAGATATCAGATTGCTCTAATATCTAGGCAACTGGCAGAGGTCCCTATTATTACATACATAATATACATATATTATGTAGGTCAACCGTCGGAAGGTTTTGTATGACTCATGCTAAGAAATATATATCCCTCTCATTTGCACTACCATTGGCTACATATAAAAGAAGGAGACAGATGACAACAGAATGAGACGATCACACCAGAGTTAATTTTTGTCAGGAGTGGTCACACTATCATTGCTATTTCGCCCGCAGACCGATTTAAACGCATCTCACTAGGCAACACCGAACACCCGTTCCACGATATAATCGTCAAAACTACCTTCAAAAGTAACCTTAACTAAAAAATTTAATATACAATACTTCATGGAAAAATGTCCGTAACCAACGCTACCAAATGACGCAAATAATGATGAGGTATAAAAAGCTACAAAAATGCATAATTCTCTATGCAGTAATGTCCGTAATAAACGCTACCAGATAATGAAAAAATGATAGGGTGTAAAATAATAATGAGGTATGAAAAAAGCATTAATTTCCTAAGTAAAAATGTCTGTCACTAACGCTAACAAGCCGCTAAGCCAGACGGTGCTATTCTCACAGCCTTAACTCGCAGCCGAAATATAGTAAAAGTACGCCATTGTTGACGAATTCTAACTATAATTCGTCAATTAGTCAACAATGACGTTTGTTTGTGTTCAAATACAATATACATAATATGTTACTTTGGACATATTATGTCCAAAGTAACTAGTTTGAATATATTTTGTAATTTTATTTGAATGAAACCTCATGCATTGAGCATTGAGAATGTCCCAACCTGTTTTATGCTCGTCTTGAACATGATGAGAAGGATTCAGTTTGTAAAAAAATACTGAAATATTTGTAAAGAGGGGAGCAAAAGTGGTTGGGAGCGAGGAACACTCCAGAACACTTTGCAAGTTTGAAATGAGGTGGAAGGTAAGAGTTGCGGAAAGATGCAAGTGCAAGATAGTTCGCCAAGTTCCGCGACGGCATTCTAACCTGTTAAAAGATGCGGGCGCAGACGGGGATCAACAACCATTTGGATTACATTTAACATTTTGAATAGAATATTTATTTTCAGCGGCCACTCCATTAGATAAAATATATAACTATAGATCGATTTTATATTCATGGCATTATATAGTCGGCTATTGTATCCACGTATAGTATATAAATTTGTTTCAGGTTGTTCGTTTAATTATTTTATGAACAAGGATTGAAATAATATTAATCACATCTTTATCAATCAAAATCAAAATAAATGTATATTGGAAAAACTAATATATTATATTATATTACGAGATTTATAAGAACAATTAATACAAATCATTTTATCGGAAATAACCATAGTTTTAATAAAAATGCAGGTGGCAATATCCACCATATTGATTATAAACGGAAACCATTAGAGGCCCTAGAAATTAAGAATTTTATAAATAATAATGAATCTATATTATATATTTCAGCAGCGTATACAGCATAAAATTATCAGCAAAATCTAACCTACAGTCCTATCGTATGTTCCTAATTTTTTTATTATCTGTCTCTTTCATTCTGCCCCATTTATTCCCCCCCCCCTCTCGTTGCCCATATAGTCATCAAGGACGTACTGATTATTTATTGCGCGGCCGCAGATTGTATGCACTGCGTGGAGGTGTGTTTTCTTTCTTCTACGCTAAGGGTGCTAATGATGCAATCTGAACTGAAGATGTCTTTGGGCTGCTCTGCGTCGTATTTTAGAGATGGAATCATAGTAGTGAGATCATCAGTGAGAATTTCATATTATTTTTGCCTTTTCTCCTTCTCGTATCTTCTTGTTCATTACTGAGGATCCTTGGCGATTTTTCTCTATCAGGAGTAGGATAGCCAGTAGCGTCTCGATTTGGTGAGAACATCGAATTGGAGATCAGTTTATTCCCCTCTCTCCTTGCATCTTCTCAATTACTAGTTTTCAGGCTTCTTCTCATTCTTCCCTTGCAATATAGGTGACATCTATCTTTGATACCTGCATTACACCTGCCTGTTCATAGATTAGCAAATCGACCCATACCGGATACCATTCTGTACAAGCTTATTCTACTCTACACTAGATCGAATTGTTGCTCATTTCACAGAATGTCTGGGTATTTTACGAACTACAACATCATTGCGTTTCCTGTAACGCGTGCCCCGAAGCGGGAGGGGGGATTAGAATCGTGTTAAATCACGCGTATCTGCGATGCGAGTGTTATAGCCGGCTTTACGACACCCATTTATTGGGATACTTACTATTGTACAATTTTAACTAAGGGCACCTAAGCTGTAATACAAATACATTTTTGTTACCGAAAATTATACTCAGCGGCTAATCCGAAACTAGTCGACATCGATAATAATAACATAATTACTTAAAATTTAACCAAACTTTAAGGGTTCCACCACGTTGAAATTTGAAAAAGCTCGTGTGTAATATTATTTTGTAACTTGAGTTATAACAATTTGAAGCTTGCTTGGTAAGTGAATTTTTAAATAAATTTATTTTTAGCTTTTAGCTTCATCCAGGTTGGTGGATAAAATATTTCAAAAACTATTGGGCCGATTTTGATCAAACTTTGCACACGTCTTGTTAATACATAAGTTTCTACAATGATGTAGGTATATGATTTTTTTTGTTAATATGCGCCGGGTGCCTGTTATGAATTTTTAACTTCATTTTTTTTAGAAAAAGGTAACGATAAGCTACGTCAAAAATATTACAACATTTAAAAAGAAAATATTTTTTATTTTATTTTATTCAAACTCATGGCGACATGGTTATCTTCACCAGCTGAGCGCGTCATGGCACGGACACATCTCCGCCATTTTGAAATATTCATTATATTTTTTTTATGAAAAATATTAATCAACTAGCTGTAACCCGTCACAAATGACGGTACTTTGACATGTCGGTTTCTAAGAAATAAGTATTTATTTAATTTAAAAAAAAATGTAAAAGAATATTCCAAAAATTTTTTTCGAAAAAAAAAAAAAAAAATGACTTAATATATTTTTCGAGGTGGTGTAAGCCCGTAAAGGATTAATTTATTACGTCATAGGCTTCGCCCTCTATACGTGTGCGATATTTTTAATTCTTGTATAACGTGTTATTTTATAATATAATGTAATGTTTTTTCACTGTACATCAATGTCACACTAGGAATGAAACAATTTACGATTGAATGCCAGAATATTCTGTTTAATTCTTCACGTAAACACTTCGCCCGATATCTGTCGTTTCGATTAATCTGGGTGATTAATATCCGCTTTTTATACGAAACGCACTGGTTTTTCGAACCTCCGAGATAATTCAATACATTTCTAGTATTTTATAATATGTTCCCATCGCTCCCAGACTGTTCCGAATGCTGTGGATAATTCCAGAGTGTTGTAGGGCGTTCCAAAGGTTTAGATAGTTTTGTTATCTTCTATTATAAGGGATTCCAATCGTGCTTAATTTCTCCGAATTCTATCATCAAGTTACAATATTAGAGATGTCTCACAGAGACGAAGCTAGTTATATGGGAAAGTACATATGGATGGCTTTGGGTGTTTGGCTCATCATATGGCTGGCTTGGGTGATCACTTTACACAATGTAAAGTGCACCGATCCCACCTGTGATTGACCACCACATACATAAAATTTTCGGAAGTTGTTAATTTGTCATTTACATTCATACCACGTTTCACGTATAACTTTGAATGTAACGTCATCTATGGTCGAAATTTAGAAAATAGATGTCACCTATATACTGGTTCATCGAACTAGAGTGTGAAGCAATATTATTTTTTATGTGCAAATGACATTCACCCGAATTATTATAATTCACACTAGAAAACTACTGAATATAAATTCAATTTTTTACTCCTTTTTTGATCACTTTTTATATTCACAATAATTTTGAGTATATTAAAAATTTTCATGAACTAAATTACTTGATTTTTATATCCAGAAGGATGGATTTGTGGATCAACGGATTTAATGACAATCCCTCTGAATAGGTAAAACCTGATTTCTTAATGTGTTTAACGGGGCAGTACTAAGCACTCATAGTAATAAATGTTAGATACTTTTCGCGGAGAGTTTTACGCTTAGTACCTAAGCTTTGCAACCCTAAAAATAACTATGTCATTTACGTTATAATAACAAATCTGAATTTCATATATTTTTTCGGGCCACTAAATTCGATATATTGAGGTGTACCATTTAAGAATTTACCGGTAATATAATAAACGTGCCTATGCCTATGCCTAATTGCGCCATATTATAGACCACTAGTCTAAGGTTCGTCACTGAATCTAACCTACAAGTTAAGGTTATAATTGCACTGTATGCACGATGAACATATGAGGGAGCAGGATGAATCGATATTCTAACCATGTTACTTGTATTCTATGTCATTTTTTATACTTATTGTGTGCTTGTTATTACACATATCTTATATTTTATACTTTAACGTTTTGCTTAAGCATTTATGATATCTTATACTTTAACGTTTTGCTTAAGCATTTTTTGTACCTGTATTACTTGTTATCTGTCAAAATCCCCCGAAGTAAAATGTCATAATATCCTTGTTATCTATTATAGTGTACATCTACAGAAAATATTTCAGGTTTGATACTTTGACGTAAATCTGAAAGTTACTGACTCCTGCTAGATTCTGAAAGAAGAAAGCGAATCAGGCCAGTTGACGAACTTCCCTGCGATATGTACTATAATTTTTTAGAAACGTACAATGAAATTTTCGCCAGGTTGCGTTGTCAGACCCTCTGTAATAGGAAGTAATTCTTCAGAAATCTACCTAGACCTACATGCGGTTTCGTGGGTGGGGAAGCAACAGGGGTCAGGGCCCTCCCCGGGCAGGGGTGGAAAATGAAGATGAAGGAATTTATTACACCCCTCAAGGTTTATCTTGTGTGTTATGAGCGAGGTTTCTGATTTTTTACGAGGTCAAAATACGAGACTCGCAAGGAAGAGTTTGAAAATGTATTTCGGTAAATAACAGCCGCGAAAAGTCGCTACTTTGAAGTATGCTGTAATATAATTTTAAAAAAAGTGAATTGAATAATACATGTATTTCGTAATATTCCAATCACAATTAGTATCAAATCACTTAAAACTGGAGTAATTTTACATTTCGGCCGCGAGTTAAGCCTGTTAAAAACAACTTTAGCGCCTTGGTAGCGTTAGTGACGGAAATTGTTACATAGAGAAATAAGAATATTTGTTTATTTGTTATACCTCATTTTTGAATACCTCATCATTATTTGCGTCATCTGGTAGTCTTAGTGAGGATAATGTTAGGTACATGAAGAATAATGCATTTTTTACATTTTATAGCTCATCATTATTTGCGCCATTTGGTACCTTTAGTGGCGGACATTGTTACATAGAGAATTAATTATGCACACATTTAGATTTTTCAAATTTGAATATTTTATAATGTTCTTTGTGTTTTCTGGGAATACGCCTTGTTTTTACGACTGATCAGGGCTGACGAGACGTGACATCATTATAAAAATAAATTGCCTTTTTTTCAGAAAGGGAGAATCCCAATGTGAATAGGTACTATACAAAGATGCTCAAAATAGGTATACACACTTCAACATAATAAAAAAAACTTTAATTGAATTGGGATATTATTTATACAATTATCATTGTTAACTTCGAAATTTCTAAAAAATCATTATTATATTAATATTACATCATCTAAAAAAATCTAAAAAGTCATTATTAACTTCTTAATTTACAAGTGCTAAAGTGCAAGTATTTAAAAATGTGTTTTCATTAAAAAATATATTTAAAAGTATTTTTCTTATTTTTCAATACATGCAGAGTGTCTCGTAACTAGTAGAAACAATTTCGTGAGAATCTTCTTCATTCAATTCTAAATAGAAAATATTCTTTAAAAATTTTCACATCTTATTTACGTAAAACGTTGGAGTATCATAAAAGTAACGTATATCGAACATTAAAAATCCAGGCGCTTTGATTCAAATCAAATAGAATGATTAAAACCGTGTAGAAATTTGTACAAGACTTTTTACTGGGTTTTAATCATTTTATTTGACTTGTACTCGTATCGAAGCGAATGAATTTTTAATATTCGATTAAAATTACTCCGACGTTTTACAAAATAGTATTAATCAATATTACTGACTTGTCAGTATAATAATATAATATTGTTACAAATGAAAACACTGTAAATTAATAAGCGATTTATTAATTACTGATTAATTATTTTATTAAATTGTCACTTAACACGAAATAAATTTAACACTAGTCTTGAATTCAAATTAGTTCGCAATTTATCACTCGTTTATTAAACACTTTATTATAGCTGGGTAATTAACACTTTATTTATCATTTGCTAGAAATGTCAAAACAAACTAAATCTGCGTAGCCGTCAGTTCCGCTTTATATACGCAATACGTTGGTTTTTCGAACTCTGGAGAAGATTATTTTATTTTCTAGTGTTTATGATCTTATTGTTATCTGTACCTGTTGTTGGGATTCTGTACGTAATCTCTTTTATCATATTGTTATATAATAATAAATAATTTATATAATAATGATTATATAATAACATCATATAATATAATATGATTTCAATAATTTAATGTTGGTACAATTACAAAAATATATAAAACAAACTCCCTTTGCCAAATTCACAAAGATTATTTTATAAATAAATCTAACCCCTTAGACTGTATAAGTAATAGACATAGAACAAAGGGAAAAATAAAGATACCAGCTTTAAGAACCACCAAGGCACAACATCATTATACATATTTACAACACATTGTTATAGCAAAACAAATTTGAAGAAAGGAACATTTCAAAATACGAACAGTTTAAGAAAGAAGTCAAATCCTTGATTTTGGAAAAATATGTATTGTAACATTGCCCACATGTGTCAAATGGTTTCTGTATAAAAAAATACTAATTCTAAATGGTTTCTGCTTTTGTACTTTAATTTGGCTTGTAAATACTCCTCCCATAAGCTCGAACTTTAGCTCGTATTGTGGCGAGTATGATGTCTTTAAAATGTTATAACATAGAATTAATTTATTATAAAAAACATTTTTATGTATCTACTGTAGGTATAAATAAATATATAGTAAATAAAAAAATAATAATATTAATGTAAGGAATATTTTCTATTCAAAATTGAATGAATACGACTACCTTTGCTACTAGCTACGAAAAACCCCGCGTATGACTATCTTAATCTAAACAACATAGTTTCAGAATACGCTAGAATAGTGATTAACTCAGGATGCAACATTCTGACTTGCAGTTATTGTAAGTCACTGTTCAGTCGATCACAATGGAACAAGCGCATACTTAGTGGAATTCTTCACTCGGACATTGGTTCATTAAGCAATGCGACTCGACGCGTCTTATCGGGCCGAAGCTCTCGAGATTTACGGTGCCGTTATATGATGAGAAAGCTTTTAAACCATTTTTGGAAATGGACCAGTGGCGACAGGATTACTTCACTGCGCTGTGACAAGGCACATTCTTTGTTCTTTATACTCAATATTACCTTTAAAAATAAAACACCCAGTCAGTGAGCGTCGTGCGAGTGTTAGAGTCTGGGTGATAATTAGATTTTATAACATTACTACTGTTTTAAACCAATACGTAAAGTGTTGCGGGCCGCAAACTTCAATACGTAATATAAAAGGAAGTCTCCGGCGAGCGTCTGTCCGTCTGTATGACCGCGCTAATATCGAGAACCACTGAACGGATTTATATGCAGTTTTTATTGTTATGGCCTTCGTCTCTCCGGGAAAATTTTTGTGTATTAAAAAGTATCCTAGAACAAATAGGAGCTGAGCATTAACGGTATTAGTGAATCAAGTCGGGAAAAAAATTTGCCGCTAAAGTGTTCTCGTGGGATGCAAAAAATCATGTAAGAAAGAATTGTGTAAAATTAAATGATCTACAACAAAGTCAACAATAGCATATACATATTTATCTTTTAAGGATATCTTACACCAACCATTTTTGTCTATAAAATTTCATCAAATGTGTAACTAAGATATAATGGTTAACTTTCCAGCAATTTTGACCAATTCAGTATTAATACTTGCCAAATAAAACATCTTACCAAAATTAAGCATTTACCGTGGAACAAGTTTGTCGTTTACACCAAAGCATTTAATTAAGTGTCTTAGAAGATATGATGAGTTTATCACTATGAAAACTAAACTGCAACGGGCTAAGCCGGGCCGGGTCGCTAGTATTAATATATTTATAATATTTGAGTATAACATATATATTCTGAGAACACATTTACTGGATTTCATCAACAGAGAGATAATTATTAATTAAGATGAATTGTAGAAGTCTCACAGAGACGAAGCTATTTCTATGAGATGCATGTATGGAAGTCTTCACAGGCTAAAGAATGTTCTTAGGTTTTCACGGCCGCTCAGAATCTTTTGATTTGTGTATTCTGGGATATTATGCCGTATTTTTACGACCTTTCTGGCCGACGTTTCGGATCCCATTGCAGAGTCCAACATCATCCACGACCTGTATGACTAAGCTTAAGTGATCACTTTACACAAACGATCACCATTTCCACGGTAAGAACATCCACACATTATCAAATTTTTTAAATGTTGTGTATGTGTTCAAAATCTGTATTCTTTCAAATATTTGAAAAACTACGCTAGAGACATCAGTGCCCTTTCCTTGACATAATATATACATAGATTTCGCAGCTGGAAATGAAATCTCTGTATTTATAAAGTGGAATATTAAGCGATATTTAATATTCCATACACAGATTCGTCTGTGAGACTTCTATAATTTATCTAAATTAAATATATAATTTTCAAGAACACAATAATCCTGAATAAGTTAAGATAATAAAAGAGTGGTATGTGCAAAAAAATACATAAATATACATATCTCAGATATATATTTTTTCAAATTAGTACTTTTTTTATTAAAATCAATACGTATTGTGTTGTATACCTTGCGTTGAATCATAACTGGACACAATGCTCATGCGCATTTAACTCTGTCCCTACTATGTTCGCAGTCCGGGCGTCTTATAAGTTAACTTAGCTTATATAACACGAAATATACACAGAACAGGTAAAAAACCATTGGAACCCGGACAGATCCCCAAAACGAACCAAGCACGAAAATGGATTAAACGATTTACGAAACAAACACTTTATTCTCTTTGCTCTATTCGGCTAACTTCACGGTGTGAAAACTTCCGTCGCACATTTCGTTGCATACACCTATTTCACCCCTAAGAAGTATAATTTCAAAAATAGATAGGTATTCATAATAAATTTGTTAACAAATCCAGTTAATCAGGTTATTTTATCATTTATTATCGCAAAAAAACAAGATGTCGGTCGGTCTTCCATCAGAGTTACACATTACTATTTACGCCATTAGTGACATGTTCATAAAGTCTTATTCGCGGTATTGCTTCAGTTGTGAATGTAAACACAACCACTCCGGGCGCGCTAACCAATGATGTTCGGATCGCTGTCTCGGAATAGGATAAACAAATATTCATTTGTTGCGAGATCTAACGGTTGTCCTGAACTCAGCTGTCGTCTGTTAATAGTTCACGAGTCATTCCGTGTGAAGTCACCTAATTTTAAAATAATCGCGTGCTTAACATTTCACATATTTTTCAAACTTTTCTAAAGATACAGTCTTCATAATATGTGCGAACTTCTGAACCACAAAATAATTTTTTTAAATTATATCCAGTACACGTGTTCTTGAGGAAAATTTTAAATTTTTATCTGGTCCCCCATTAGACCTTAAAATAAGAAAAACATGAATTTTTTAAACTTTGATGCCAAAAAAAAAAAAGATTTTAATTATTCATAGCTCAAAAGTCTAGCCATAGTTATTAACCAAAAATTTTCATTTTGTTCCAACCTGAAGACCTGAAAGATTATCAAAATTTAATTAATTCTCCACATTAAAATTGTACAAATTACCAGCTGTGAAATCTATGTATACTATTTCATGAAAACGATATGTATACAAATTTTTCAAGTATACGGCCGCATTCTGAACTAAACAATATTGCTATTTCTGTATCTTGACAGACATGTATAACATTGTGTTGGCGTCAATTTCTATGTTTTAAGTTTGACATGTTTGAAATTGACGAATTCAGTCAATCAGAAAGCTCTAAAACATAAACAAAAGTTAATTTCAAACCTTTCAAACATAAGACGTCAAGAAAACGGCGTCACAATGTTATACAATAACTGTCAAAATACAGAAATAACAATAGTTCAGAATACGCGTGATAGTCCCTTCAAATATATAGAAGTTTTCAATTTGGAACATACATACATACATATATACAACTTTTAAAAATTTGATAATTTGTAGATTTTCCTACGATGGAATCGGTGAAGGTTGCATTGTGTAGAGTGATCATTTAAGCCAGCTCACACAGGTTGTAAATTCTAGGGTATCGTATAAAAGACTTCCATATCCGTTTCTCACATATATAGCTTCGCGTCTGTGAGACTTCCATAATTTATCTTAATATCTTATCTCTTCCATAATCGACGATTATGCTACCGAATTTGACATATTTCACGGCCACGTAAGTCTTGATTTGCAGCATATTTGTTTAATATTTCTGTACATATACAATTTCTATAACCTAATGGTGTTTAATTTATAGTAGCGGAAGCCAGAAGCTTTCACCTTTTCTGGTAGGAGACCAATATTTTTTTAAAAGCCCTGTTTTGGTAAGGTTTAGCTTTCCGACGCTCCCGAAACATTCTCGCTCTCTGGCGCCGGACATTGAAAAATCCATGCATGGCCCATAGCCTCCTCTTTGGCTCTTGCGCGGGCTGAGACTGAATTTTTCGAAAATTTAATTAAAAATTTTGCGTAGAAATATTGTCCAAAATACACTCATTATTATTAAAATTGGTGAACTCTGTATAAAACCACCCGAATCACCGCACTACCACGTCTGAGTTGTGAGTTAGGCTGAATGTAATAAATGAAATTGCGCGCGCTTCCGTGGCGTCTTATTTCCTGTTACGCATTTCCGTCCATTTTCACGAAATCACTACCGCAGATTGCAGAAATGCGAGAGGAGAGATGTAACACATTAAAAATGTAATAATTAATTAAATGTCGAGGTATTATGTTTTTGTAGGTTCAAATTTTTAGGAGCCATTTTCTCGGTCCTTTATATGTTTTTTGGAGTGGATGCTTTCTGCGTAACTACGTCCAATTAAAATAAATGATATTTTTAGTAATTTAAAATATATTATAAGATAATAATGTTTATTCCAGCGTAACCAGGTTTTTAGTGCAAGACCTGGTCGGCCATATAGTTTGAAAATAACATATGTGTTATATAGTACATGAAGAGAAAATATAAAAAGGAAAAAGAAAAAGAGAAATAATTAAAGTAATAAAGAAAAAAGAAGAAAAAGAAAAGGAGAAATAATTAAAGTAATAAAGAAAAAAGAAGAAAAAGAAAAGTAATGGAGCGCCGATTTTGACCGAATAACGCTAAGCCTCCCCCTTGCTGCGTGCCTGTCCACAACACAAACTCAATGTTTTATTAGCGAGTTAGCTACATAAGTAAAATACGACAGCACAAATACCAAATATTTTTCGGTCTGATTTCAAAGACAATTTCACTTCAAAAATTAAAAGTATCTAAAATGGTCAAGCAACCACATCTCGGTGATTTCACATGGAATGACCCTCTCGCAGTATAGGGTTCCTCAGTGAAATGTTACTGTTTTAAGTGCACAGGTGTAGCTAAATGCGCAATGTGGTAGGGTTGAATATCGTGGTGTACATCCTAAACAGATGTTCGCAACCCCTTTGCACATCGCCAAAACCACAGGTTACGGTGCCTTATCGACTTTTGGGATTGTTGGAACATACTTATTTGAAATAACAAAGCTAGCCTTGAGTGCTATCGGAATACGATTTTCAAAAATAATCTTCGAACGTGTTCAAAATAAAGTGTTCAATCAATGCATAAAATAGACAGTTATGGGAGCTTCGAGTAAAAAAGTTTAATAGTTAGGTAGTAAAATCGTTCGAAGAAATGACGATCGGTGGACGATTGTAGTCAGGTTCTAGGCCTCCCTAAAACCTCCTGGAATGAAGAAATCATCAAATTCTGCTGAAGTACAACTTTTGTCAAATTATCGAACGTTAGTGATCTTGTCAGCGATCATTCATAGCTAGCAGTAGCTCCAAGTAGTTGGACCGTGAAAAGTGCTCTCAGGGCTGCTGGTGGACCCTGCAGTGGGATGCGAAGCGTCGGCCAGAGAGGTCAGAGACACATGGCAGAATATCCCAGAAAGCTACACGCAGAAGACTTCAGAAGACCGTAGATTTCCCGAACCATTGTTTCAGATACTTCCAGGATGTCAGGATGTCTTCCAAGACCTCTTCTGCTCGCAATTGTTCCAAAGGTGAGATGCAGGGTCTGGTTTTTCAAGTGTTATGGCTAAAGCAATGCATTTCCAGGTTTTCAATATGATATAAGAATTTATTTTTTCTTCGCATCGGATCGTCACCATGTTATTAAAAACTCTGCATAAATTAGGGGTGTATTTTAAAGCTTGTGGACACATGATAGAAGGTAATTGCGTGGAGAAAGATTAAGGTAGGTATTTTTACACGTACTTTATTTATTTATTTAGCCTCACTTGTCTATCTCATTATCTTCAAATTTAATTATAGAAATATCCATAAAAAGGAAAGAATGTTTCTTTAAAAACTCTAAATAAAAATATTGATATCTCATTATCAATGGTGACATCTGTACTGGTTTATGGGAATGACAAAGTTTTCGACTGCAGGTGGCGGTAGAAAAAATACAAGTCACATAAGAAACGAGATGTGCAAGTTAAACATACTAGTATGTACAACTTCCAAAAATTTGATAGGTGTGGTAGTCTTTCATGGATGGAATTGGTGAACGTTACATTGTGTAAAGTGATTACTTAAGGGGGGGGTAAGGTTTTTTTTTTTTTTTTGCATTTTATTTTTAATTTTTTAAATAAATGTATAACATCGCAAGAATATTGTGTCAAAATTTCAAGTCAATCGGAGCAAAATTGACGAAATTATGAACATTTGAGCGATACTCAGACTGATTTTCTATACCTGCTCGGGCAGCTAAGAGACGCGCTCACCTGAAGACTACCGGACGTGCTATTGTATTAGAAGAGTTTTGCATAGACAAGGACAAAAAGATGCTGATGATGAAAGCTCTTTGCTGTGTGAATATGGCATCGACGATTATGTGTAAGTATAAAATAAGTGTCGAGTTTTATTTTGAATTTTACAGTGTGCAAAACTTTAAAGCGTTTTCCTCCACATCTCACGTTTTCAAAGTCGGTGTCCATCATAACTTCAAAACTATTGCACCGATCCTTTTGAAATTTTGAACACTATTTTTGTACATAATTTACTAGGTAACGCTGGAGACTTTTTTTCAAATATGTTATTAATTTTTATTTTTTAATAACAAATTAGTCGATATTTTTCGCAAAAAATCGCGTTTTTCCCTTCAAAGTGTTCCAAAAAATTGAAAAATTGAAAATTCAAAAAACCCTCCCAGTATTTCCTGGAAAAATCTATTATCTAACGAATGAACATTGATTTTTTGATTTCAGATGATCTAGCACCAAGTTATGATGGACACTGCAATTCTACTTTTTTCCGAGATACGTCCGAATAATTGCTGCCATTGCCATAGTTTTTAATATTTCTTCTTGAAAATTTTACACAATATTCTTCAAATATCATACTTTAATGTATTATTGGTTTTAATAAAGAGATTTTAACTGTGTCGTCACAAAAAATTCACAAAAACATGCCTTTTTTTGTTCGAATTAACCTTACCCTCCCCTTAAGACAACCGTAAAATAGTTCGTAAGCCCTATGACCATCCAAAAAGACTTCCAAACCTACTTTCCTGCATAAAAAAAATGTTTTGTCTCTATAAGACATGTATAATTTCTCAGCTCAAAATATGTGTCATAAAAATAATATCAAATTTAAATTGTAGATATTAATACAAAGCAAGGATTAAAATTAAATACAATAATATTCATTTACAAAATATTAACTAATGGTAAAAAATATATACAATGCAAGTGTTGACGGCGCCAGAAAGAGAGGGCGACCACAGAAGACGTGGCATGACTAGATTAACCAGATACTGGAAGATGGTCCTGTTAGAAGCCTCAGCAACCGTCGAGCTTGCATGAGAAGATGTATGAATGTAGATGAGGTGAAAGTTGTATGTCAGGACAGAAGAGTATGGCGCTCTATCCTCTCTGCCTACCCCCACGGGGAAACGGCGTGATGGTAAGTTAGTTAGTTAGTTAGTTACAAAATATTAATCGACAAAATCCCAAAATATTTTAAAAATAAGATCAAATATAAGACAGAGATACGTTAGACATAATACAAGAAACGAAAACAAAATTAGTATCCCAAATAGAAAAAAGACAAACGCACAAAAATGTATTTATTACAAGGGAATAAATGAGTGTATTAGCCTGCCAGAAGGTGTGAGGAAGCTGAGCAGAATCGATATGTTCAAGCAAGAATGTTAACGACACATAACCACATAACCACCTTACCATGAAAAATGTATGAAGAGAAATATTATTTATTAAGTGTACAAATATAATGTTTATTTTATTAAATAATGATAAGCAATTATGTATCATTACTAAATAAATATATATAAATAAAAAATATATATACATTTTCTCTTTCTTCACCCAAATAACTAGCTCAAAACCGCTAAATTCCACTGAATAATCCTTTGTAATCAACCATACTCATCACCCATCATTAAACTTATTTTCCTCCTAACAAAAATACTACGACATGATTGAGATTTTACGAACGGTGTCCTAATCCGTTATCACTCGTACAATAATATCCGATCTGGCGACCTATCAAAACAGCATCATTGTGATGACGAGCGACTGGCTGCCCCGTCCGAGAAGCTGAGGAGACGAAGATTGGACCGGTTCGGTAACTTTCAAATCGTCGGCTCGAGATTGTTGCGGCAAACGGTAATTATCCCAACCTGTGGTTAAACAAACTACCAACTGCCTACCGCCAGATGCCGGTTAAATAATCAACCGGGACGTTTATTGTACACATTCAATTTGAATATTCTAATGCGGGCCCTCTTTACTTACAGCACTCGAATCAGTTTGGCAATTAATTCTTTTCTTCGAGACCTCCTGCGCGGGAACTCTGTCGATAATTTAAATCGAAATTATTCCACACACTCAGTGAAAATCGCTCGGAACAAGGTCCGTACTATATGGCGGATGATCGAAAATCACCAACGAAAAACACCATTTGCAGTTTTGAGCAAAATAAAAATATATTAACTATCATCATTATCATTCCCTTGTCCTAGTAGGGTCGAGGGCCCAGACTCGACAAGGTGTTTCCATGTTCCCCTATCTTGCGCTGCTTCTGCGTGTGTCAACCAGTCTAGACCCATTCTGTTTTCATACACTTTTTTCTGTTGCTTTTCCCGGGTTATGTAATCTGGGGCAATCCACCGGGACAATATAAAATATGATCGTATATATGATTTTACATTAAAAACCATTTGAGTAGCTGTTGGTGTAATAGACATGAAGCTCGCTTTTAGTAATCTGGTGATCGGTGGTTCGGGCCCTATTCGAGGACAACAGAAAGTTAGTTCTATTTTTATAGCACAAGCTTTTAGCTTACTTTGAGATTAAAGAATATTGATGCGACACGAATTCCGTGTTCGCATCTCTATTTTTTTAAAGAGAAAAAACATCGTCACGGAATCGTGTTCACTTAAGCCAGCTCACACGAGTTGTAAGTCCTGGGCCAACGTATAAAAGACTTCCATACACGTTTATCATATATAAATAGCTATGTCTCTGTGAGATTTTTACATTTTTTCTTAATTACATTTATTTGTAACTATTTATATAAATAATCTTATTTCATAACTCTCCGTATTGGACTCGCTCGCAAATCCACTTAATAAACCATTCGCATCTGTCGCTCACATTGACGTGTTCTGTTAAAAACTTTATTTTCATGCGCGCCGCCTTATATACCGAGAACGCCCAACATCTGCATACCGATGGCGCGCGTTCCCGCGATGCCAGACCTATAAGGAGCCCTCGTGAGGGTTCTGTGAAGTTTCGCTTTAAGCAATATTTATTGTCCCTTAATTTAGCAAGGTGCTCGTCGATATCCCCTCTGGTCCACCCCGAGGTAGACATAAGGATGCCGTCACTGGAGCATGGAGACAAATAGAACGAGACAAAGGACACGTCCACCAATGGGAATGACCGAATAATAAGAAATACTTATTCGTCCAAGTGACCAATTCGATGCTGTACAATCGGTTAAATGATTGCTTTCAATTATGTGCGTAGAGAGATGAGAAGAACACAAGTAATAAGAGCATTCCTTCCACGCAACGACGTCCTTAGCCAGCGACCGCCAGTTTTTTGTACATGTACACTATATATAGTAGGTAAGAAGTTTTGGATATTATGACATTTGAGTAATGGGGATTTTGGCAAATAACAGGTATACAGGCACAAAAAATGTTTAAGTAAACATTAAAATATAAGATATCAGGTAATGTTGTTAAATAGTGGCCCGAATAAAATATATACAATTAAAATTTCTTACTGTAACGTAAATGACGTGATTATTTTTAGAGCTTCAAGCAATGATTAATATGAATGTATAGTACTATCCCATTAAACGTATTAAAAAATCAGGTTTCTTACTTTTACGTTCAACTTACTCATTTTATCCGTTATCTACCAAAATCCCCCGAAATAAAATGTCATAATATTCAAACCTTCTTACCTAGTATAGTGTATATCTACATAAAATATTTCAGGTTTAATACTGTAACGTAAGTCTGGCGTTCGCTGGCTAGCTACCCTCGAGTAAATTTCGGAATTCCTATATTTTCATAAAATTAATAAAAATAAACTTAGTTTTTAATACTTTTGTATTGAAAAATATCAACAAGTTTCAGAGCCCTTGGCCCCTTCGCCAGGATACAATTGTATATCTACTAACAAAATTAAATTCAAAAATCGTAACATAAATGTTGATATTTTTCAATAGAAATGTGGTGAAAACTGAGTTTATTTTTATTAATTATATTAATAACTAGCTGTTCTTACCCGGCGTTGCACGGGTTAAGGATTAAGTTGAAAATAAATTTGTGGGGGGAAACAAAGGTTTGATTCGAACGGTATAGATTTGCATCGAAAATATATCAGAGGGAGGAGAAAAGGTAAAGGGGGAGGAAGGAAATGTAGCCTATGTTGCCCGCCGAGTCCTAAAGAATAATTTTACAAATTTTGAGTCCGATCGGTCAAACGGTACAGATTTGCAGCGAATATATGTCAGGGGGAAGGGAAGGCTTATGAGAATAGGGAGGAAATGTTACCTATGTTACCCGCCGGGTCCTAAAGCATAAGTATGCAAAATTTGAATCGAATCGGACAAACGGTGTATACTTGTATAGAGAACAGATAGACAGATATTGAGTTTTATAGGTATAGATGTCACCACAAAATTATTTTGCTGTTTTTGAAGAAGTCCTATATTTTTATTTCATGGGTAACATAAAAATTGACTTGTCTGCCATTTCTTCCATTTTTTTATGGCTGGAGAAAAATGACATATAGGGGGTGTATTGTGGATCAAATTGTCATATTTTATGCTATTAAAGGCACCGACACCGGCCACCGGACACACTGTAGGTATAACAGAGCCATTTAGTGTCTTGGAAACTGTTAGGAACTTTGTTATAACATAAAAAATTGTTTTTTGTATCTTTTTTTTTTGTATCTCATCTTTTTTCTTCATTGGTAGCGTTAATGACGGACATGGTAACATAGAAAAATAAGATATTTTCGTGTTTTTTAACTCATTATTATTTTTTGACATCTTGTAGCGTTAGAGACAGACGTTGTTGGATGGAAAATTTTGTAACCGATTTTATGCAATTCGACTGGCATATATAGGTTTTCAACAACTCGTTATCATTTTTATTATCTCGGTTAACATTAATTTAAAAAAAAATCCTATAAAAGATTTATTTCCTAATATTCCTATCAAAATTATATTTTGTCACATAAAATTTTTATTTCGATGTTTTTTTCCAAAATATATTGTGACGTAAAAGTCATATTTTAATGTACACTCTGCACCCGCCTGCAGTTATCAATCATCGATACAATCAGATCATGTGTAACCGGTTTGACCATCACTAGTTACGATACCACGGACCGATGAGAGTAGACCGGTTAATTCTAACCGGTGCACATATGCCACCGATACAAGGTCCCATCTTTCGCCGCGTGGAAATCTTCCGAGCCGTTGGCTTGGCGAAAATCAAATATTGACATTTTATGTCCGTAAATGGAAAATAAAAGTTCGGCAATAACCCCCGGGCCGGGCCGGCAGCCGTGCGGAATCGGCCCACGCACCGCGGTGAGTGGGGACCTTTATGTTCCGTCCGCACGGACCTCGACGCGAAACATCACGCGCCGAGTGGGCCGTGCGTAGTGCGTAGAGCGTACTGCGGCGGGACTACCGCCTGACTCGCATCAGCGGCGCAGCGAGACAGGGGCGCAAGTCAGGGGAGGACAAAATCCGCGACCCTCAATCCACGACACTTGTGGATTTGCTGCGAAAGGAGGGACTGGAATGGCGTAAGACAAAAAGTCGAGGAATCGATTAAGAGACGAATCTTAATCGAATCATAGACGTAACATTAGATGTATGGAAGTGAACCGTGAAGCTGGCAGAAGAGGAAGGAAAGTAGATTGAATGCAGCGGAGATGAGATCCCTCAGACGTATGTGTGACAAATCCATTTATGATAGAGTAAAGAATGAAGACATTAGGAATGAATTTTAAGCTGATCTTAACATAATTAATTTTTCATAATTTAAGTTACTGTAATGATATATCAACTTTTTGCACAAAACAAGTCAGAAATATTGAAAAAAAATGCAAACTTTGATGTTGCATATTTCCATAACCATTTATATTAAGGTCATGTTTGCTTAAACATTTTCGACTCATTATCAAGGCACCCTGTATATTTTTCTTCTGTCATCATCTTCATCACTGTATCCTCTCCTCGCAACGTTTTCTTCATTAAATATCCTTACGATCAGTAACTCTCTTTCATTCCACCACGTATTTTAAGAATAATTTTTTATGTACAGTACATAGGCGCTATTTTTATTTCACAAAATTGTAGATAAGAGAGAGTAATATGACTTTTTATTATCATATAAGCAGACTCATTGTTTTGGCAGTTTACAGTGACAGAGTAGGAGTCAGCGATCGTCAACCTAATGTTACCGTATCAAATCTGAAATTTTTTCTGTAGATATACAGTATAGTAGGTAAGAAATCTTGAATATTATGACATTTGAGTTCGAGGGATTTTGACAGATAACAGGTAATACAGGTACAAAAAGATGTGTAAATAAAATTTTCAGTAAGCCCAAAAAAAAAGTAAAATTCAGATTTGTTATATGATTTTTCCGTGATTCAATCAAGCTGAAACATTGCAAGCAGACTCGTGGCGATGATCAAGAATATCTATCAAATTTTCGTTAAAAAAATTAATAACTATAGTATAATTTCGGATTTTTAGAAATTTTAATGGTTTTTTCAAATTGGAATCATTAGAAAAGTTTGATTAGCAACGGCGGCCCGATAACGTCGCGAAATATTTTCTAAATTGAATTACTCCGTCGGTTTACATAATAGGTACTTCACTACGAATTTAGAAAATCTAAATTGACTGACAAATGTTTATAAAATTTAATCTTCAAAGCATGAAGTGTCTTATCAAAGCTCAAAACATCTGACATTTTAGAAATATATTAAATTACTGTAAGTTTAGTGTTATGTTATATGTTTTAATTAGTCTTTAATTGTTGTTATATTTTTCAAAGATAGGGAGTATAATAAAAACTTGGTTTTTATGGGTTAATTTTTTACGTTTTACTTTTTCACTTTTTGCACCTGTATTACTTGTTATCTGTGAAAATCCTCCGAACTGAAATCTTATAATATCCAAAGCTTCTTACCTACTACAGTGTGCATCCAAATGTACGTCGAAAATATATCAGGATTGATACTATAACGCAAGTCTGGCGGTCGCAATGAGAAAGGAGCTGATTTGACAAATGTAAAAAGAACGCACATTGCCAAACCCTCCTCGTGATCATACGGCACAAGATTGTGATCTCTACGTGACTGGTCCCGGCAGTCAGCTGCCGACTCTCACGCGACCACATATCATGACATCTTAAAGACTTCTGAGAGATTGTGTAATTGCTCTACAGCGTCCTTGAGCTGTTGAATTTCTGGCTAGTAAAAAATAAATGCAAAAATTTTCAGTACTGCAAGATAAACACGAAGAAAAAATTTAAATAGATAATATATGTTAATGTAATGGTTTAATTTACACCCCCGTTTTGGAACGGGTAAAACATAACCACGAAAATCTTTTTTTAAAACTATCTAATAACTATCTGTAACCCGTCAAAAATGACGGTATTTTTACATGCCGCTTCGTTATACAAAAATAAGTCAGAAATATTGAAAAAAATGCTAACTTTGATGTCGTTTATCTCCGCTACTGTCGATATTTCACCCAAAGTGTTAAAAATATTTTCTATTCAAAATTAAATGAGAAAAACTGCAGTTTTTTGCTACTAGTTACGGGACACCCATTATAAAAATTACGTGTGCGGTCGGGGGACCCCCGAAGTTTTCACGCCTTTTCTTCAATTCCAAATGTAATTTTCAGTTTCCATTTCTCGAATCTTAATTGAAAATTGCAATAACGAACCAATCTAACTCACGTATGATTTAAAATAAAAACGAATAACAAATATGTTCTAATAAAATTTCCACGCGTTCAGTATTGAGGTTATACAACCTGCGCACGATGCTCGTCTACTCGAATCTCGATACTCGCACGCGCACACACACACTCGTATATAATAGAAAGAGAGAAAGCCGCATGGAGGGGGCATAATGCTTTTTTCTTACGTGACGACTTCTACCAGTCAACTCCTACCGCAAACCGCGTTAAGGAACTTCATTCCAAAAAAAAATGATTACGTAATTCAATAAAATAAACTTATCGAAAGGTAACAAATATTATTTATTTTTCACCTTTTTACAAACATACTATTACAATGGTGGATTTATTGCCAGCTGGCAATTTCTTGCAACCAACCACAAAAGTTATAAGTGGAATTTATAAGTGGAGTTTCAAAATTTTTTTGATCAGCTTTGTGGATGTCCGTTGTAATTAACTTTATAGAAAAAATTAATAAAACACAACGTTGTTTTCTTCGCACCGTAACAAACTGCTTTAGTTTTCTTTTGAAAACGATTAAATGGTATATGATGATGCGATATCTGTGCATAGTTATTATATATTTTTTCGATAGATAGATTTTTTGTAAATTTTTTTATTTTTTATTTTATTTGTTTATTTATTAATTTCAAAAAATCCTTGTTTACAAATAAAGGTACTTAATACTAATTTAACAATAAAAATATAAGATAAATTACACATTTTTTTTTTGTTAAATTTATGGATCATGCCACTCTACTAGGCTACGCTTGTCCCAGAGTGGCGTTATAGAACACAATTATAATATTTTTTTGAATTCGTTAGTAATATTAGGTCCTTACATATGAAATTGAGGTTTTGCCGTACTGGCAAATTTGATCTCAAATATCTTCTCTTTGGCTAGGAATTCCAAATCCAAATTTATACAGCTATTTACTCATGTATTTGTGTTTTGAAAATTATAATTCATTTGTTTTTTCCTCAATTGTTTTTTTCTTTGCGTCACTCAGTTTACAAAATGAAAAACTTGAAATATCGCGTTATTTACGAGTACGAGTTCCACCGTGGCACCAGTGCTGCAGAAACGGCTCGAAGGATTAATGATGTGTATGGCGACGGTGCCGCAAAAGAAAACACAGTGCGTTTTTGGTTCCAACGTTTTCGTTCTGGAAATTTCGACCTGCAGAACAAGCCCCGTGGACGGCCGGAGACCAAAGTTGATAATGAAGAATTGAAGGCTATTGTGGAAGCGGAATCCATCGCAAACCACATCCGAGTTAGCTACAGGCTGCGGTGTTAGTGATAAAACTGTTTTAATCCACTTGAAGCAAATTGGTAAGGTGAAAAAGCTTGAAAGGTGGGTACCTCACGAATTGAGTGAAGCAAATCAACAAACGCGCGTTGACTGCTGCGTTGCATTACTCAACCGGCACAATAATGAAGGGATTTTAAATCGAATCATTACCTGTGATGAAAAGTGGATCCTGTACGATAATCGGAAGCGCTCATCGCCAATGGCTGAACCCTGCCGAACCAGCCAAACCATGCCCCAAGCGAAAATTGACTCCAAAAAAGTTACTTGTGAGCGTTTGGTGGACTAGTGCTGGTGTCGTTCACTATAGCTTTCTTAAATCTGGCCAGACGATTACGGCAGATGTCTATTGTCAGCAACTGCAAACCATGATGGAAAAGCTAGCTGCTAAACAACCGAGGCTGGTTAATCGCTCTAGGCCACTGCTGCTTCATGATAACGCTAGACCACACACTGCACAACAGACGGCTACCAAATTAGAGGAGCTTCAATTGGAATGTCTAAGACATCCACCGTACTCTCCGGACCTTGCCCCAACAGATTACCATTTTTTTCGAAATTTGGATAACTTCTTGCAAAGGAAAAAATTCAACTCCGATGGGGCAGTCCAAACCGCCTTCAAAGATTTTATTGATTCCCATCCGAATGGTTTTTTTAGTAAAGGGATCGATGAAATACCTATGAGATGGCAAAAGTGCATAGATAGCAATGGTACATACTTTGATTAAATAAATATATTATAATAAAAAAAAATCGGCTTTATGTTCCTCCCATACTAAACGTCAATTTCATATGTAAGGACCTAATATTTATTTTCATAAGGTAGTAATTATGTGTCTACAAAGTATCAAGTGCAATGTTAGTGATAAGTTGTCATAAGTCCAAGTGTAAATATGTGTAGAATAATTGTTTAATGTAAAAAGGGTTAAAGTTTTGTTTAAGATTATTTTTTATTTTCCTTAATTTATTTATTTATTTATATAGGAATATATTTTTATTTATAGACACTATTATGCAATTACAGTAAGTAAATTTTCAGTTGCTGTTCTACCTTTGGAGGTAATATATTTAATTGATTGATAATTTTTTGTTTTAAATATCATAGTATTTTAAAATACCATAATCCGAATAAATGAGTGTTTATATTAACAAATAAATACATATATACGTTTATATTAACGAATACACTTATTTAACGCCTTAACCCGTTATTGTTCTGATTCAGTACAAATACTATATTATTACAGTACCTCCATTCAGTAAGCCTGTGGACCATTTCCTTTGCATTATGTTTGGGAATGTTTAATCATTCGAACGAAAGATTAAGGGTACAGGATGGTCGCGAAGCTACACCAGTATGTATGATTAGTGTTTATTGAATTTAATAACGCATTGTGCGTTTATTGATTTCAAGTTGATTCTAATATAACGCTATTAAACAGTCAACAAAAAATTAACTTTTCCCCACTTCTTAATATGTTTAAGAAACCCAAAATGAAGGGCATAAATTAAAATAATATTTAATGTGATAATCTTATGAGTGTAAATAATGTAACAACTAAATAGAGGCACTTTCAAATAATTCAGTTAATCATTTACAGAAAATGGGGAATTTCGATAATTAAGCGTAATATAGAATTTTAATATAGAATTTTGCCTAGGAAAAAATAACCTTAATATTGGGCTTCACCTAAAATATCGCATAGGAGAAGGAGTAACTTAAACCTTATAAAATCGATTATACGTGATGTATCCACTGTTTGATAATGACCTAAAAAGCCGAAACAGCTGTCACATTTAAAATACTACTTAACATGCAGAATTTAACAATAATATTTATTAAAATTAAATTTATTTTAAATTTCATAAAAAATATGCATGTACATAATTAAGTTCACAATAAATAAATAATTTAAAATTGCTGCAACATATACTTAGCTAAAATTGTAAACGACCACATTTCTCATGATAAAATATCCTACGAATACGAAAAACGGAAATAGTTATAATACTATGAACTGAAAGGAGAGAAAAAATCAATATTTTATTTTTATATTATTTCGAAAAAAAGGTCTATTAAAAGTTAGTTTTACGAATAAGGTGCATTTTATCTTATCCAAATCAGACCACCAACAGTGAATCACTGACGATGAAACATTTAGTAACAAACGTAAAAATCAAACACGCAGTTACTCCGTCGGACCAATGTGCGATCGACGCGAGCGAGATAAACGTGTATTGTCACGCAGTGATCTACCACAAGTGATATGTGATACTATTTTGATATTTGTGATGCTACTTACGTGACAAAATTTCATTTTTTGGAGTCTTTCGACGATCAACTGTGCCTGGTGCACCCTCTGATGTTTCACATCTAAAATACTCCACCATCGTAAATATTCATGGGGGAAAAAAGGTTGGCTGAGAAGTCCTGTAATGTCAATCAAAATACTAAATGTAGTGTAGGGCGGCGATGTACAATTACGAACACCCTACCCTCCTCTGGAAACACTCGAGGACCTTTTAAATCTGTAGTCTGTACCGCTGGGGCCCGGCCCGGGGCGACCCAATGGCCCGTGAGGACGTGACGCGTGTACACCCCCCACCCCCCACCCCCCATCCCCCTACCCCGCACAGCTGATGGAGCGATATTCTTTCACAGCACGAATTGTACTTACAAATAATTCGCTCTAGGTAATGTATTAAAATCGATATACAGTAAACTCACGATTATCCGGGGACGCATTAAGCGGGGCTATATGATTTTTTTTGAAAATATTTCAATATTCTTTATAAGGTGTAAAAATGTTTTCTCTAGTATCTATATATGTTTAATATTTACGATATAATACATTACGATACAATTATGTGAACATGACATGTGGGGTAGGTATAAAAGCAAAGGCAGCAATATCAAAAAAAATAATTAATGCAGTCATTGAGGATTACTAATTTATAAGTACTGAATTCGAGATTTCATAGGAAATATAGCCTATAAATGTATAGGAAACATAATTTTGGAAGGGATAGATACATAAAATCTAATCTAAATAAATAATTTAACGTATAATATATAAATAATTTAATAAAAATTTCAAAGTTCAAATTTCAAATGAAAGACAACAATGTGTAAAAATTAATGAAACTCTAAGTCAACCCTTAACCAGCGACTTCGGTATACCCCAGGGGACAGTTCTAGGCCCATTGCTATTTATAATTTACGTTAACGACATCTTCAACCTAAAACTGAACGGAAAAATAATATCATACGCTGACGATACTGCGATCATCACGAAAGGAAGCGACTGGGACACAGTTAATAGACAAGCGAACAATGACATAATAACGCTAAAATTTGACAACAACTTACTCTCCTTAAATTCCGAAAAAACTTACTTTATTCCTTTTTCAATAAAAAAACCGACAATCCCTTCAAATTTACAAATTATTGTACATGACACCAACTGCAAAAAAACTAACTGCAATGACAAATGCTCAACCCTAGAATCTAAAAGAGAACTAAAATACCTTGGTGTAATAATAGACCAACACCTAAAATGGCACAGCCACATTAGCGAGTTAGTCAAAAGAATAAGGAAATGCATATATATGTTCATAAGATTGCGTAACACACTAACCATAGATAATTTAAAAATGGTTTATTACGCTTCTGTCCATGCACTACTCCAATATGGAATCATTGGATGGGGAGGGGCGTATAATAACATCATAAACACAGTGAAAGTAATCCAAAGATCAATTATAAAAGTAATATTAAAAAAAAGAAAAACCTTCTCTACACAATTACTTTTCTCTAAATTCCAAGTTCCAAAATTAGAGAATGTTTACAAAAAAACGTCAATTATACAACTAATTAAAGAAAACATAACTGCTAAATTTGAAAAAAACACATCATTAAGATTCAAAAATAATTTTAAAATCCCAAAATATAATACCAAACTGTGTCAACAAAACTACATATACTTGGGCATAAAAAACTTCAATAACCTACCTACAGATATTAAGAAAATCGATGACTTACAACAATTAAAGAAAAAAATAAACCAACACTTTAGATCGATACAATTTGACAATGCATAACAAGACATATAGCTAACAAGACATATAGCAATGACATATAGCTAACAAGACATATAGCAATTGACAATGCATAACAAAGACATATAGCTAAGGAACAAATAAGCCAAATCCAAAATAAACTAATAAAGTGTAAGCCCCTCACCAAGCACATGAGCAAGTCTCATTTTTGGAGAGGCAAAGCAATAAAATAAAATGTATCTAAGTAGATTGTAATAGACAAATGTATTATGATTTAAATGTAGTTTTAATATTAAATAAATAAAAAAAAAATAAAAAAAATTCAGCACATTTTAAATCAGTAATCCTCGATGAATGCATTCAAAACATTTTTTTATTTTTTTGGATATTGCTGCCTTTGCTTGTACACCCCACATATAAACTCGTGAAGTTACGAAATGCGCAGAATTGCGAAATAGTGAAAATCCCGAATCACGGAATTTCGGGAATCCCTGTCAATCGCGTATTTATTTTGAGGCAAGCCCGCCGCGAGTCTAATTGTTGATTTAAACAAGTAGCTTAGTGGTGTATTATGTACTCATTTAATTGTTTATTCTGTTATTTTATTTGCTCAATATTGTATTTTCGTGCCTTATAACTGTGTGTGATTAACTGTATTTTAATAATTTGGAGTCATGTGTACATTTTGCACCAGTGTTATCGCGCAGCAAGTGAATTTGTAATTGTATTTTCCCATATTATCCTCTTATTTTGTATGTTTAATATTTTATTTTAATGTCGTACAGCACTGTGTATTTTTTTTT
Source organism: Agrypnia vestita (assembly GCA_016648135.1). Classification (NCBI taxonomy): domain Eukaryota; kingdom Metazoa; phylum Arthropoda; class Insecta; order Trichoptera; family Phryganeidae; genus Agrypnia; species Agrypnia vestita. Next base: position 43,308 of record JADDOH010007207.1, on the reverse strand, counting down.
CAATTTGGTGTCTTGTGTTTGTTATAATTTTCTGAATTTTTTTGTGAAATTATCCGGATTATGTTTTTTCCTACAGCCCTGGATAATCGAGATCTGTATTTAATAAAGCGCTAAATTTTACTTATATGTATCTTTTCTATGTTAAAATCGTAATACAGATATGCCTAGACTAGAAATTTTTTCTAGGTTAAAAGTGTATTGCACACTCAAGCGGGTTAGTTTTTCAACATTTCGTGTAGTGATTAATCATTCTAGACAGAGAAGAGAAATATATAAGATTGGTGATGTAGAACTGACAATAATATAGAATCTTATTGATCGGACAGGGATTTGGAGAATATTTAAGGCGACCGTCTAGCAGAATGAGCAAATTTCACCATTTTTTCTCATATCTTCTCTTTCGTTTTTTATCACTTTTTTGTAGGAACATATCTAATTTAAAAAATTTATTCATCAAGTTACATATATTTTAAATACGAATATCTTATTAAAATGTCATAAACTAAATTAAATAATTGATTAATAAATTACCAAACCTTGGATGTTTTAAAAATGAAGAAAATTGCTCCACTTTGTGGGCCTTTTATGACTGAACGGCGTGTGAGATCTCTTTTTTATTCAATAATATTTACAAAGTTAACGATTATCTTAAATTTGTTACAATTATAGAAAAACCTGTCAATACGTTTACATGCAATTTATGTTTTAAAAAATACTGTTTTTTAAATTATTTTTATTTTTTCGATCCTTTTAAAATAGTTTATAACTTTTTTTCTTTAATAAATTAAAGGAATAGATATTTTTATTTTAAAATTAATACAAAAAAAAAATTATTCTCGATTTCAGATTTTAGCTATTTAATTAAGGCACTGCGTATTGTGTCATAAATACGTTGCGTCTTGATTAAATATCTAAAATCAGGAATTTCGACAAAGATTTTGATTTTTTTTGTTTTTATTGAAAAATTATAATATCTATTCTTTTGACTATTGATGTAAAAAAGTTGACAACCATGTAAAAAGAGTTGAAAAAGATCCACAAAAAAATAAAATATTTTTAAAAAACAGTATTTTTTAAAACATAAATTGCATGTAAACGTATTAACAGATTTTTCTATAATTGTAACAAATTTAAGATAAACGTTAACTTTGTAATATTATTGAATAAAAAAGAGATCTCACACGCCGTTCAGTCATAAAAGGCCCACAAAGTGGAGCAATTTTCTTCATTTTTAAAACATCGAAGGTTTGGTAATTTATTAATCAATTATTTAATTTAGTTTATGACATTTTAATAAGATATTCGTATTTAAAATATATGTAACCTGATGAATAAATTTTTTAAATTAGATATGTTCCTACAAAAATGTGATAAAAAACGAAAGAGAAGATATGAGAAAAAATGGTGAAATTTGCTCATTCTGCTAGACGATCGCCTTAAGGGGTGGCAATGAACTATTTTTTAGAATGTAATTAGGTCTGTAATCTTACATCTTTTTTTCTAATCTAATTCTAAAGAGATAAATTAGATTTACAACTGTAAGAATATTATTACAAAATGCAATGCAAACTATGGGCCATGGAGTACTATTTTTGAAGTTGTACTTCGAGCATGCAGCATGTAGCAGATCATGTAACGGAAAAACGATACCAGAACTAACGACGCCAATTGAATTATTGTCAGCTGTTGTTCTAATGTTTCTGTCGATTTTTTTAAAAAGTTTTTGTTTGCCCCAATTATTTTAATTATTCAAGGTTATATTTGTAAATGTGAGTTTTAATTCTTTTCATGAAACTCAATATAATAATCGACGATGATCAGTTTAGATTTAAACAACTCTGTTTTGAGCATTGTCTTTATTTTAGTATTTAAGTATAACTTTTACCACGCGTCCACGAGAAAACATACGATTGTTTTATCATATTTCTTAAAGTTGATGGATTTTACTTTCTTTTTCTTCTTCTTCTTTTTTCTCTTCTCTTAAACTTCACATAAATATTCTTTGATTTTCAGACCAGATTAAGCTCATGTGCTATTAAAAATATGACCATCTTCTGGTCTCTCGCGACCTTTAGAAACCCTAGTTCATTCATTCGTTTATTTTATGATTTACCTACCCATTAAATTTTATTTCTATCCTTAACCAAAAATTTGTTTTTTCTCGCGTTTAAAAATATCTGAAGCAAGTTGTGGTGAAAATATTATTGAAGTTATGCTTTTGCCTCGTCATATATTTTTTATTCGACAGCTAAAGCATTTTTTCCCCAAACACAATATTCGAGATATGTTATTACAGATGTCTGAGAGAGACGAAGCTGTTTTTAAATATGGGAAAGTAGATATATAAGTCTTTTTTGGGTGTTTATAGAGCTTGGGACCTATCGTACGGCTGGCTGGCTTAAGTAATCATTTTACACAATGTAACGTCCACCAATTCCACCCATTGTCTTTCAAATTTTTGATGTTGTAAATTTGTTAAATTTACACGATTTGTTTCATATGTAAGTTGTATGTAACTACTGCCATCTATGATTGAAGTTTGTCATCCCTATATACCAGTATAGATGTCGCCGTTGGTAATGAGATATCGTTTTTTTATTTAGAGTTTTTAAAGCAAAATATTTTTATTCGTGTAATAGAACGTATAGTGGAATTAGTGTATGCTTCATTGTGTAAACTGATCACTTAAGCCACGCTTACGATAGGTCATAAGCCCTGTAAACACCCAAATAAAAATACTTTCATACCTATTTTCCCATACAAAAATAGTTTCGTCTCAATGAGACATATATAATATATCTTGATTAATAACATACTCAAAATATTTACAATATTCGAGATGAGGGACATTCGAAAACCGAAGTTGCACTGTAGTATTTAATAATAGATGTCAATTGAATATTATTATAAACGGCTTGAATTTTTGGAACGGCCTCCAAAAGTTTGGACGACAAAACATGAAATTGATTGAAGAATCAAATATCAGACCCGCGTCTAGAATCTTATTTAAATGAGATTTTATCAATGGATTAGTCAGATTTCACTGTGATATGAATAAGGATTCGAGAGTCAAGTAGATTCATGTCAGGTAATGAATTCAGAAGAGAAAGTGGATCTAGGTGAGAGAATTGTACCTGACAGAAGATTGAATTTTTTTTCTGATTCTAATATTTTTCACTTAGTAGGTGAGCCCGTGCTTAAAAGAAGAGCTTTCATACACTCTTCGCGATTCTGGGAATCGCGATTCGATTCTTCACGATCCAGTTGGTTCTTCGGCTTGGTTTGTTCATCTTATTGGATATCGATCGACCTCTTCATTCTTGTACATTTCCAGTGATTACCAACTACTCAATAATTTTAATACCTGCGTGTTGAGATGTCTGATTACGGTGATCTCTACGATGAAATTAGGAAGCAAATTAATAAGACATCAGCAATATTTGGCTGCTCAAAGAACACACATAAGCGAACAACAAGCAAATGCTTAGGACCGAATTCACCAAATCTGTGTCAGGCCCATTATGACATTTGGTATAGAAACTAGGGCTGACACAGATAGGACCAACAGCCTTCTTTGGACGTCTGAGATGAGAGTGTTGCGCACTATAGCAGGGAAGACTCTCAGGGACAGGGTTAGAAAGAGAGACATCGTGAGATGGTGCAGGAAGAGACGGCAATACTGGAGTTACCGTGGTTAAGATGAATGGTATGAGAATTCTCCGTATGGCTGTCCACAATATGCCCGTGGGACATCGCTTCAAAAAGGTGGAAAGATAGTAAATTAAGTATAAAGTTGGATAAGAGAATAGTTATAGCAAGCAACATACAATATTCAAGCAAAATAATGGTAATAAATGAAGAAATGAGTTGAATTAATGTGTTGATAGTAACACGGGAATAGGATTGGAAGGAAAATGATGGGGATGTTGGTGTCGGGGTAGAGTTGGAGGAAGAGAAAATGATATGCAGTGAGTGATTGGCCGATGTAAATTTAGAGATGATAATTTGATTCCGTTAGTTGATAGTGCTAATATGAGATAACAAGATTGCGAAATTCAATCATACACAGTGGAATGAAGTTGTATAGTAAATTACCGGGGGACTTTAGGAATGCAAAAATATAATAACTTTTAAGAGGAAGCTAAAAATATATGTGATTCTGTTTATATTAGAAAATATAAATTATTATATTAACTACTATTAATTAAGGAATAAATAATAAAAAAATATATGATTGCCTGTAAGATTCTGCGATATTCACATTCGAATTAGAATAGAGAAGAATCTCAGCGTAACAGAGTGGCCATCCAAGCATATTTACAAATAACCTGATTAGAAGCAACAGAATAACAATGCAAGGGTTGATTTAAGAGGGTAGCGAAGATCCGAGGAAGGCACTGGAGGGGGCTCGAGATAGCGGCGAGCAGTGCACCCTAGAGCCAGCCACTCGGGAGGCTTGACACTGTTTTACATACTACCTTACCTGGGGGTGGACTTAAAAAAAGACACATTTTTTTACTGCCTTAAAAATGTAAGAGCACGATCCTGGCAACGTGTGGTAGTGGTAGTTAATGGAGTTCAAAATTCCATAACATACTTACATACTATTGAATCATCCCTTACAACACACAAGAATCATACTTCTTTTTTGTGAGGTATAACATATAAAAAAAATTGAATTGTAAATATTTTCTATATAATTTAATTATATAATTTTATTACATATTTTACACCATTATTGAATTGCAGGCAGAAAATAGATACAGCATAAATCAAATATAGTTATTGAACCTCTTACAAGTGCTCGTTGCATGTATTTACTGCAATGTGCGTACATACCAATCAAAAATTTTCCAAATACGAGAATTAAATACGAATCAAAATACATATTTCTCTATTTAACAGTATCCGTCACGAACGCTACAAAATGGTGCAAATAATGATGATATAAAATAACGTGGTATATAAAAAGCAAAAAAATGCATAAATTTCTATGTGATAATGTCCCTCACTTATGTAACAATGTTTAATTAAATTAAATAAAACTTACTTTGTTTTCATTACTTTAGTAGATAAAATATCAGAATGTTTCAAGAACAATGTTCTCATCTTTAGGATAACTAGTATATTAGTTATCAGTATACATACAAGTTATCTATTAAAGTTGTGAAAATAAAGTAATTTTGATATTTAATTTAATTAATATATCACCACAAAGTGTAAACCATCTCTCAGAAAAACTGTTCGAAAAAGTAAAAATGTTCGTTACTAACGATACCAAGACGGCAGGGTTCGCTAGATGGCGCTTTTTTCACAGCCTTAAGTTGCGGCCGAAACGACTAATGGTTCCAAATGATCTTGTTTAACACCAACACAAACATGATACGATTTTGCGATAATTTTAATGGTTTTCAAAATTGACATTTTGTCAAAAAAAGGCGCTAAATAAATATAGGTTTTTAGAAATAGAGGTTTTTAGGTCACCAAATGACCTATGATATAATTTCACCAATTATATCATACATAGGTCATTTGGATTAACAGAAACGGTGAATTAATTCATATTGTAATATGTGTTAGAATCAGAGATGACGAATATGTAATTCATTATTGTCAAATCAAGCAAACAAAATGAAAAAATATTTTCTTCATCAATAAAATCATCGAAATTCAAAATACGAAAAAAACTGCACATATTCGAAGTTTTCCGAACAACCTAAAAAAATTACAGTAATCTGGAAATCGATAGAACAGACGAAAATATACGAGATTCGAGAAAAAAGTTTTCTGTATAAGCGGCGACGTTATCGCTAAATTACGTTCCGTGATTTTTCACGAGCGTGTATGACTAGTATGTAATACATATGGTGTGTTTTTGACGGACTGAATAGAACCGGTGGTATCTGGGTTGGTTTATTTGCTACTTGTCGTTCGGGCGACCAGTGTTCGATCTCTACTCCCATTCGTTTATTAGCCTTGAAATCAAACGAAATTATTATACTTTTTCTTCATTATAAATATAATTAATAAAAATAATCTTAGTTTTTAGCACTTTTGTATTGAATCATGTTGATATTTTTCAATAAAAAAGTGGTGAAAACGAAGTTTATTTTTATTAATAAAATTATTATATTTAGATATTACTGGAACAGTAAATAATAAGTGCATTTTGTGGTCTCGCATTTTCGCTACACGATTTCGCTAAATGTCCCACCATACGTTTCCGCTACATGCACACGCTGCGCGTGCCCAACTTCCGTTACAATGAAAATTTTACCACGTATGCGCCAAAAAAGATAACTTCAAAAACTTTCTCTCTTAAATTTAATGATTGTAGAACCATATGAACATCAGGTCCTTTACTCCAAGTTCCAAAGATTTGGATGTTTGTTCGACCCGAAATAATTGATACGAGTATCTCACAAATAGGAATTCGGCGGCATTCTAATCACTTGGCTCCCTCGGAGCCCGACTCAGGCCTTGCAACTAGGGCTCCCAATATACCAAGAAAAGACACTAACCGGTTTTTAATATCTTTACATACAAATAAGTAACTTTATTTGTAAAATATAACAACAATTAAAGACGAATTAAAACATATAACATAACACTAAACTTAAGTAATTTAATATATTTCTAAAATGTCAGATGTTTTGAGCTTTGATAAGACACTTTATGCTTTGAAGATTAAATTCTAAAAACATTTGTCAGTCAATTTAGATTTTCGACATTCGTACTGAAGTACCTATTATGCATACCGACGGAGTAATTCAAATTTAGAAAATATTCCGCGACGTTATCGGGTCGCAGTTGCTAATCAAACTTTTCTAATGATTCCAATTTGAAAAACCAATAAAATTTCTAAAACTCCGAAATTCTACTATAATGATTAATTTTTTTTAACGAAAATTTTATAGATCTTCTTGATCGTCGCCACGAGTCTGCTTGCCAAGTTTCAGCTCGATTGGATCACGGGAAAAGGGTCAAAAATCGATACAAAGTTTTTTTTGACGGCAAGCCGGCAAGCAAGCAGACGCCACGAGTTAATATAAAGGGAGTAAAAATGGGAAAAACTGTTGGAGAAACAAATATTTTGCATGTTTGTAAATGTTTCATGAAAATCATCACCGTTACGATGGTTTACAAATTTTTGGATAGGGAAATTAATTTGTTAAAAATATGCACATATAATTATTAAAAAATATACAATTCTTTTTGTAATAATGTCCGTCACGAACGCTGCCAGATGGCGCTGCTTATACACTTAAATAATCATACTGCGATTTTGCGATAATCTTATTTGTTGTGAAAGTTTTAATTGTCGTTTCGTGAAAAACTGAAGCAAATTATGTAGAAATTTTTGAGTTGAATGAATGAAGAGAAAATGAGAAATATAAAGTAAAAATTACAAAAATAAGTAAAATACCAATTTGAATGCAAAAATAGATATATAGAAGAGAATAATGTGTTTGGATTTATATACCATTAGAGAATAATATATTTTTTAAATGGCCTTTTATAAAATTACACAAGAAAATTTCAAAAATTGTAAATATCAATTATCACAATCGCATCATGAAGTTTAACTTCTACTGCGCGTAAATGAAAACATCTTCATCTTCTACATCAAAAACACAAACCACCTAACAGCAACCAGTAACTCGCATTCACATAATACTAGACAAGCATTACGAAACCTTGACGAAATACCAAAAACTAAGACAACACATGGACAGAAAAATTACTCACACATAGGGCCTAAAATATTTAACATATTTAAAACAGACTTCCCGACAATTAGAATATGCTCAATTAATAAAATAAAAGCTTTAGCAAACAACTGGCTTACTTCTAAAGGTAGAACAGCAACTGAAAATTTACTTACTGTAATTACATAATAATGTCTATAAATAAAAATATATACCTATATAAATTAATTAAGGAAAATAAAAAATAATCTTAAACAAAACTTTGACCTTTTTTACATTAAACAATATTCTACACATATTTACACTTGCACTCATGACTCACTCAACCTATCACTAATACTTTGTAGATACATAATTATTACCTTATAGAAACAAATATTATTGACGAATTCAAAAAAATATTATAATTGTGTTCTATGAAGCCACTCTGGGACACGCGTAGCCTAGTAGAGTGGCGTAATCCACAAATCTAACAAAAAAAAATTGTGTAATCTTATCTTATATTTTTATTGTTAAATTATTATTAAGTACCTATATATTGAAAACAATTTTTTTTTTTAAATAAATAAAAATAAATTATTTTTTTTGTTAGCTTGTGCAGCTGGGCTGACCCAATCAATATTTGGATATTATCCACTCTTCCTTAAATGAATATTATACACACCGAGTTGTTGCACAATGGTGTCTAATGTTTGTTAATCTATCGCTTTCTTTATTCCAAAAAATTGCTTCTTTTTCCCGTTTCCGGTTCGAAAGCCATACATGTAACATCCCTAAAACAATACCAGCGAGCGGGATGAACTGCGAGGCTGTAGAGATTAACATCCACGCAACTGGGTCGCGCGCGGTTAAGTCGGGCCCATCGAGGGGGTGGCGAAACACGCCCCCAAGGCTTTGTGAAGCCGCAGGGCGTAATAATTACGCGGATTACCGCTTTTTTGTTTTGTTTTGTTTTAATTAACGCGCGTGTATACACAGGGTTGATATAAACTCGCTGATAAACTTCGACTTTGCTTTTGTTTTACGGACAAATGAAGCCACTTTTGCAAGTTCGGAGGATAACGCGAAAAGGTGTTATACCTTTGGGGAATTTGATATGCGTAGGAGCATAATTGTACCTTGATGGTGTTCAGATTACTGTGCTGCGTTAATAATACCAATCAGTTTCTCAATACACCTTAAATGATGATCGATGATCGAGAATGATCGATGGCGATCACGACGATCGATGAGCGAGAAAAACGACCAATTACTGAACAAATTAAGTACCAAACTTTATTCAAAAATAAAGAATTGGCTTTCACAGTATGTTAATAATTTATATAGACTAAGTTATTTTTTCTTTTTTTAAATTTAAATATTAGTAATTAGAACTGGTTTAATATTCTCTAATGAAAAGTAAGAAAAATAAGGAAACACTCTTCACACACAGTTTTCAAATACATACAGTAGCGATCAGCTAAGTTGCATGAGCTAGAACGATAGAAAGCGATAAAATTTGCGAAAGAATGACCACCCGCGCAAATGTACTTGCTCTCGCACTGACTTTTAAGGCATACGAATTAGTTAATTTGTAAAATAATCATGTATCACAAGGAAGAAATCATCAGAAATCGGCCAATTCCTACTCCAAACCTCTGTTTAAAATAATATTCTGTAAAATTAATTCATGTAATGTGTCTAATAAAAATATGAACCTGTAGTTAATTATCTAGAAAGATACTCAATGGATCTAATTTATAAGATTACTAGCGACTTTCTCCGGGATTAATATTACACGTGATATTTTTAAAACTATACCTAAATCCGAATCCCGGCATTCTCGAGATACAAATTAAGGTATATTTAACGTAGGGGTTCATTGAAAGGGTGATAGGGGTGGTTAGTATTGAAGTGTACAATATTCGGCCCACGTAAAGATGGGTGACTAAATTTTCCTCAGGCTCCCAGAGTGCAACTGAGAAATATTTGGAATGCATGGCATTCAGTATAACCTAGTAGGTGGTCTGAACTGTTACAGGGAGGGAAGAGGATTGTGCGTACGTTTTGCGCAGTCTTTAATAGTAAGAACGCAAAAATTTGAAACAGTGATGTTGTGACGATTAAATTAATTTGAAATGGATCACATTTATACTAATAGGAGGAAAGAGGGTAGTGCCAATGTTTTTGTGGTAGGCTCCTAAAGAACAATTACGTAAAATTTGGTGATGTATGTGGTAAAGAGTGTAGTGTTGTGTAGAGAACAGAGAGACAGGCATCGAGATTTATAAATACATATAGCTGAGCCTGTCCATAATAATTTACAGGGAGACTCCTGCCTTAAATCAGTTGAAAATGTTTTAGGATCAATATTGTTATGAAGATAAGTGACTTCCAATTTTGAATTTTTTTTCTCAATTTTTTGGACCTATTACCTTCTGTACCTCTGTAACCTGTACCCCTGTAAAACGTTGGATTATCATTAAGTTATATGTATCGAATATTAAACATTCCCTCACTGTAATACTAGTCAAAGAAAATAATTAAAACCTTGCAGAAATTTGAAATTGAATTTTCCGCAAGATTTTCATCATTTTATATTAGTCAGATGGATAAATTAGATACGAACTGGGTGTAAGCTATATCGTTCGTACTGTGTTTTGTTAAGATATTGTGTTTCGTATTGTTCAACTGGAGCAAGTAACGTTTACTCGGAGGAAAATAAATTAATAGCCAATTTGCCTGGGAAAACATAATAAAATACGGAGTCAATTAATGCCTCGGAAATGGGCAGAGGGAAATGAAGGGAATAGGATTACGGGAAGCGTAATAGATACAACAAAAACAAGGACTTCTGGATGATAGTCAAGGCGCACGATTTAATGTTCGTCTTTGGGGAATGATGGATGTTGGAACGCAAATGGAACAAAATGATAATATTTATGGCGCGACATAATTCACGGCGTTACGCACGGGACAATTGCGAGAGATTTATATGTCGGACGCCATTTCCAGGGCGGCGATCTACGTCACGCGGCCGTCTCTGCCTGCCCCTGCGGGACGAGGAATGCGGCAGCGCCGGTACGTGAATACATTTCATTAAGTCAATACAAAATTGTAATTAAATGAGCGATAAACCGACCAAACCGGACGTCGAATGCGAGATTGTGAGATGTGAAATGTGCATTAATTTTTGACATTTGAAATTATTAGTAACGCGATTGAATTCCAATCGATGTGTTGGTAGAATAAGCCAGCTCACTATTTGAGGCAGAGTATGCGTAAATAGAGTCAATAAAAAAATGGAGGAGCATGTACGCGCGGTCGAAGTTATACTTCATTTGGGTGGTTGTGATAATTGATATTTATATATTGGTTAAAAATGTATATTAATACAATAATACGATATGTTTAGAGATGAAAAATACAATTAATAATGTTTTAATTTAATTAAAATATTTATATTTGTTTTTGAAATGGGACAAATGTAACAAATATTGGTTTGTGGTAGCTAAATCGCCGTGAGACGTCGCCGGTTCGAAGACCTTTACCGCCACAGCATCGCGGACATGTGATGCGACGAATAAAAAAAACGTGCGTATTTTCAAAAAAAAGCCCACTCACTTTCATATTTTATCGATTTTCGGCCTAAAACGATTCCGTATTCAAAAGTTTCGTAATGTGTGGTAATGTCGAATGAATAGATGTTTTTTTTTGAAAACGAATGTCTAACAATACGTTATTTTTGGAATATCACTTTCAGTAAACAGCTCTAATTTTCAATTTAATAATATCATTTGTCAGCTTCTGAATTGAGCATCTTTGGTACTCGATTTAAGATGGTCGACAATACATTATTTACATTACTGGAACACTAATTTCAAGTGAATACATTTTTGACAGTTTAATGGATGCGCGCGCATTTCGTGGTCTCGCATTCCAGCTACAGGGATTTCCGCTACAATGCGCACACTACGCGTGCCCAACTTCCGTTGCAATAAAAATGGAGATGTGTCGCCCTTGTTATCGGGTCCTAAAAAATAAGTTTACCGAATCTGGGTCAGATTGGTCAAACGGCACAGATTTGCATAGAAAATATATCAAGGGGTGGAAGAGGAGTGAAGGGGTGGAAGGTAGTGCCATGTATGTGACTCGCCGGGTCCTAAATAATAAGATCAGATCGGTCGAAAGGTACAGATTTGCATGGAAAATATTTAAAGAAGAAATGGTAGTTAACAAACATGTAGTGGTTTAAACCAAGTGAATCTGTGTTTAATTTAAATAAATATTTTTTTTTATATATGAGGTAGACCATAGATTTTTGCAGAAACGATAATACGAAGCGAGAAAAACGGTACGTGAGGTACGTGGCACTGAATTCTGAGATGTTGTTGTTGCTACTCGAAATTAACAGACGAAGGAAATGAACATTCATTTATAGGGCCCGGAAATCGGACACATTTATCATTTAACGTCTGACGGATTTCTCATTCAATTCAGTCCTTCGGACAGCACAGTGCGTCGTCAAGAGCGAGATGACATCTCGTGCGAAGGAGTCGACGGGAGAGGCGAAATCTATCCTGAAGATGGCTCGTATGATAGTGTCAAATTGACAGAAGGGCCTTTGGAGACCACTGTCAACGCGCATATTTATATACGAGGAATACGCCACCAGGAAAATGAACATGTAAATAACTGGATCACATGAAACATTCAGCTGTCAACCATTTTTGATGTAGGGACGCCTGTAGGGGAGAGTCCATAAACTAGGTGGTTCCACTTTTTTGAACCCACCTTCCTCCCCCCCCCCATGTAGCCCTAACGTGGCTTTTGCTTTAACCCCCTCCCCCTCTAGTGGAACGTTGTTTTTTCTATTAATTCCGGAAGAAATTTTGTGCTGTTTTCTCTTGCCACAACTATTTTAAAATTATTGATTATGTGCAAAGCGATCTGCGTAGATTTATCAATATCATATTTAGTACCGTTTTAAATGTGACAAATTAAATATATTTAATGATTACGTAGTTCCATTCTGATCCCCCCCTCTCCTTACGTAGTCCAGCGTAGCATTTTACCTACCCCACCCCACCCTGATCAGGCCACGTGGTATTGCCATCGTATGAAAAATATTTCTGTGAGACTTCTATAATTTATCTTCATTAATGTGAATATGATATCCACTACTTTAATTCTGCGCCTAATTTCTTCGTTTCTAATTCTATCTCTTAGGCTTACTCCAAGCATGGATCTCTCCATGGATTGTTGCGTGCATTTGAGCTATTCTACACTTTTCTTTGTAAGGGCCATAGTCTCCAATCCATACGTCATCACTGGCAGTATGCATGATTCAAAGGCTTTTCTTTTTAGGCTAATTGGGATCTCTTTGTTCTCGAAGATATGTTTGAGTTTGCCAAAAGCAGCCCAGCTCATTCCTATTCGTCTTGGTAATTCTGCAGTTTGGTTATTTTTTTTCTTTTTTATCTTACGTCCTAGTTATTGTCCGATATTCATCTACTATTTCAATATTATTATCTTTGATAATGATGACTTTGTTCTCTGGACTCAAAATTTCTGTTTTCTTTATATTCATCTTAAGATCAACTTGCTCGAAGCTTCGTGTAGTTCTTTTAGCATTATACTTAGTTCTTTGATATTATTACTTACAACTACTACTTTAAGTCTTGGGTGACTTAAATATGTGCCATCTATCTTCACACCTTTTTATCCCAATTCAATGGATCGTGTAGCGAAGCTAAAATGGCAATGGGCAGGACGCGATGCAAGACAGGATACTACAAGATGTTCTCCCAGAGTTCTGAAATGGAGACCTTGGGAAAACAAAAGAGGCATCGGAAGACCTCAAAAGAGATGGGCCGATGATATTGTCGCTGTGGGGGAAAAGAAATGGCTACAATTAGCCAACAACAGGGAAGAATGGAAAAATAAGGAAGAGGCCTATATCCAGCAGTGGAAAGACGAAGGCTGATGAAGAAGAAGAAGAAGAATGTGAATATTTTATAATGTGAAAATTTATGAAAATCATTGTCAGAATCCATTTTTAAAGTGAAGTTTTTACCGTTAAAATAATTATAAGGACCAAAGAAAGGTGATCCGTATTCCACTATCATTTGAGACTGTTTAAAAAATTGGGGGTACATAGATAAGGGAGAACTGTTCAAAAGTTAATAATCTTGTCGGATGGTGTTGAACACGGTCCAAAAGCTCGCCTCGTTCGGGGAAGTTGAAAGGTTAATCTGGGATTTCGACAAGAGTTAAAATATATGTAAATTCAAAAGGGTCAACAATATGTTAGGAACAGGGATAATAGCACACCCGTACAATTATTTAAATTAGCAATGTCGCTGTAACTACATAACTTTGAGAGTTCATTAATATTTTTAAACTGGCTCTAACCCGTCAAAAATGACGGAACATTGGTTTGCGTCTTTGCTAATAGCCCTAGTATATATTTATATTATCTTTTTGGCGGTCCGCGGAGAAGCGACCGAAGCAACATGCGTAGAGCGGCCGTTCGGGTTTGCTAGCCCGGGGTTCAAGCCCCATCTCTAGCCGTTTAATTTGTTTTTTTAGCCGTGATTTTGAACGAAATTACGACGATATACGAAGTTACGGGGACAGACAGACGGACAGATAACGAAATTATTATGTTTGATACCATTTTCCATTTAAATAAGTCGGGAATTCTCTATCATCTTCTTCGTGTGGTTTTCTGGGATATTCTGCAGTGTATATTCAACCTCCCTGGCCTAATGTACACGGCAGAATATCCCAGAAAACTACATGCAGAAGATTCAGAACGGCCACAAAAAATTGAGATTATCGTCTTAATCATAACATGAAAATTTTGTTTACGTGGAAAGGTGAAACCTCTCGAATGGTGTACTCTGGCTTCTTGAAATTTGCGCAGCTTTTCTATATTGAATTTCGATGCGATCATTTTCAGCTCTCAACATCATTTCCATCATCAGTTACGATGCTTTCAAATTTCTGTGTAAGCGTAAAAAAATAGGCCAGGGTTTTGTCTTTTTTCTTTTTTTTAGTAATTTGTAATTTTTATTTTGCTTGAAGTTTCTTTTCTTTGCTCTGTATTTAATTATGTATGTATCAACATAAATTTATTTTGCTTAACCTATCATAATCATATATAATAATATACTCAACTATATGTATATGTATTGTATTTTGTATATGTATAAGTTCGCCATGTATGTTTTTTAACCTGCATTAAGTTAATTTTTTATCAAATTTTTCCAATACATTTTGTTTACTGTTTTTATTTTGTTTTCAAATATTTAAATGTTGAAAAAGCCCCTTGGGCGTAAATAAATAAAATAAATAATAAATCATGCTTCTTTCATCATCTTGCACCTAGAGACAGTGAAGAGGTTTTGTGTTGTGGTCTCGCCGCGCTACTTACGTTCACAATGCCGAAATGTGTGACGAAAGTGCAGGGCCGACATAGGAGCTATTGCTGGGTATGCGGTGGATCCTCTTCATTGTCTTTTTTTCTTTCTTTCTTGCAAGCGTAATTTTTTTTAGAATATTTCAGTGATATAATTATTGAAGTTGAAATTAATATATACAAGAACCAAAATTTTACAAACTACACGAAAAAAAGTAAACCTAATCCACCCCCTTTAAACACGAAAACAAAATAAAATCTACCATAAAAAATTATACTATATCAAGGGTATCGGACAAATCTTCCATAAGTCTTACTACGATAATGATGATTACTGCAGTTATGTATAGCGATACGCGATAACGCAAAAAATACGATAATTACGACTGGAATGCAGAGCGGCTCGCAGAAAGAAACGGACTTCTAACTTCCGGAAGTAGAGAAGTGCCTCCAATTTGGCCAAAACGCCGGCTGGTCTTTAGCTGAAATACAATAATTAAAATCGCGGGTTACTTGGGCCGCTCTGCCGGCGAGGCGTCTGACCAAATGCGGCATGCCCAAAACAGACGCCGTGTCTTAAGTGGCCGGGCCTATTTCGGGGGCGGGCGGTAAAAGCGAGGGGATCAACACTGCTCCGAGGTGAAACACTCTCCAGAAGCGCCAGACGCGGAGGAACTAATTGTAATAATCGATAGAAAGGTCCAATCAAAATGTGCATCAAAAGGAAAAGGTCAAAGATTCTTTCCTTCCGCGTATATTCAGTGAACACACCGCTGCTCCAAATAGAAACATATATAATTAATCTTATGTACCGTTTTAGTACATTCTGAGATAAACGAATAAAACTGTTTTGAAAAATAATTGCACAGACTAGATTTATAACAAATATTTTAAATAATAATTAGTAGGCAGACTTTCCAGATTAACGGAAATGTTTTTACTCTCTTTATATTAACTCGTGGCGTCTGCTTGCTTGCCGTCGAAAAAACTTTGGATCGATTTTTAACCCTTTTCCCGTGATCCAATTGAGCTGAAACTTTGCAAGCAGACTCGTGGCGACGATGAAGAAGATCTATTAAATTTTCGTTAAAAAAAAATTAATAAATTTTTGGATTTTTCAAATTTTTAATGGTTTTTTCATAAAACTTACTAAGTTGTATGAAAATATTTCAACGCGTCTAATAGACATTATATTATATATTTTTATTTATTTTTAATTTTTACGCTTCGACAGGCCAAGAGGCCGAATTATATATTTATAAAGCGAAACATATCACAAAACACCCAGGCTTGAGTAAATCACATAGATAAATTGTGACCTCTCCGGGAATCGAACCCGGAACCCTCGGTGTGAGAAGCCAGTGTCGTATCCACTGGGCTACGAGGGGTATGAGAAGTATATAGGCTTAGAACCTGTATGAGCTGGCTTAAGTGATCACTCTACACGATGCAACGTTCACCAATTCCGTCGTAAGAACATCCACACATAAAATTTTTGAAAGTTGTATATATGTTCCAAATTGAAACCTTCCATATATTTAAAGGGACTATGCTCGAGTAGACATCTGTAGTTCTTATGAAATAGTATATCTACAAAGATTGCGCAGCTGGTAATGATACCTCTATATTTTGAACTGATTTAGATGGTCTCGTATAATATATCAAGACAAACGAGACATCACGAAGTGTTCTTTGTAGGAACCCACAGGAATAACTATGCATTAAATTCACCTTTTACGCGCAAACATCGCCTTGGAAACAAATTTTCGAAATTAGCAGATATTTTTCATTGTAGCAGCATACCCGATTAAAGAATTACTTAAACTTAATATGCCAGTAGAACTAATTACTGTTTAATCTACAAAAAAAATATTTTTGTTCCGCAAGAATTATTTTAGTGTCCTAATTATTGTTCAATTCCCATTTAAATATGTTTTAATTGTATATTTTTAATTATTTTTTTGGTTTATTTTATCTTCTTATCTTATTTATCTGGTATATTTAATTAATTATCTTTATTTTACTTTATCAATCATTTGTTAAAGGTTACTGTCTGCTTTTGTACTAATTATTGTTTTTAAATATTCTCCATTTCTCTTAAATATGTTTTATTTCAATTATTTACTTTAAAACGTGTTGTACGTTAGTTGATAAAAATCCTTGTAATATTCTTGTACCGTAAAAGACCACTAGGGCGTTGCTAAATAAATAAATGAATATTTTAAATGTGGGATACTAAGCAATATTCTTTATTAAAGAGTTAAGGTTGTTATTACGGTCGTTAGACATATTTTACTGTAAATAGTTGCGGATATTTTATACGATCAGTATGTCAGCCCGCCCTCTACCTCCGTAAAGGTCGTCCTCCTGATGAAGTTGAATAAGCATTCAACGAAACGTCGAGATTCGTTTCTCCGAAAAACATACGGTTTGTATAAAATATCCGCGACTATGTACAGTTAAAAATATTCTTTATAATGAATGCATGATATTCTTCCGAATTATTTAACATATACACTAGAGTATGGCTGAAAATCAATATATTCAATTTTTTAACACCGTTTATAGACCAGTAAAAGAATTCATGGGTGGTGCAAAGGGATAGCCAAACGCAGAAGCACGGATTGGGTGATGTTATCCAGGACAGGAGAACCTACACCCTAAGGACAAGGAGAGCTGACCCCAACAGACGACGATGACAGTGATTTGGGATAAAGCCAGGGAGATGAGATTTATAGACCAGTATATGTTTCATATACAAAGAGTTGCATCTCTGTGAGACTTCTATTATTTATATTAATTAAATAATAATCCCGCAGTGGACTAATCCAGTAATTATGTTTTAAAAACATACTTATAAAAATATTGTTAAAAATATTAGTTAAGTTGCCTTTGACTTTTGAGATGTGTCAGTGTCAAAAGTGGGATGATCCAGGAGAACACGAAGTAGGCAAATTAAGAGACTCTGCAAATAAATACTAAACTACCAGCGGGCTCTAGTAACCGACAAAGCTCAGGACAGAGAGTGGTGGAAAAACAGAAACAGAAGAAGAAAAACAAATACCATTTACAAGGTACATAAAAAAGAAACAATAAGTAAAACTTAGCAGTGTTACAGAGACATCAAGCGAATGTCGTCTCAATAATATTAATTGTATCAGATGAGACCTGGCGCCCTGTCAGCTGGAAGCAGGAATGTGCTGAAATGGGAAGTATCTCTGTTATTTTTAACATTCAATTTGCAACTCATGTGTCACTATCATTTGTGGTTACGTGATCCGGGCAAGGGATCATCAAATAAAGAGATCATTACAGGAGAAAAATCTCCTTCACATAAACGGCAATTCTGATAAGCCGCAGGCAGAGAATTAAACAAACGGCGATAGGCATTCTTGATATTAAACATGCGATGTTGCATTTAATTAAGCGACACGGGCGTAGATTAAAATCGAGAAAGAAAGCCAATTAGAAGGATTGATGTGGGACTTTTGCTCATAAAATGCTTCTGGATAAGTGGAGGATCGCCATTTGTGTCAGTACCTACTGGCGAGTCCTTATGTGGTACTCTTCCAGATATTCAAAAGAAAAATCAAGGAAGGGCCAGATACGTACGTAATGACACCATAGAAAATACACAGATAATGTCAGTGAAAATCAATCATAGATTTATTAATTATTTCAATAAATTCATAAAGTCACTGGTCACGAATTCAATTTAATTATATACTGTTTAATTCTCGCATGTAAGAACATCGCCCGATATCTGTCGCTTCAATTAATCTCCGCGTTGGTAACACTGCGGTCGCTACTGCTATATCGCGTTGGTTAAACATCAGAACAATCATGAACCCTCTGCGGCACTGGCTCCGCCTTTATACGAAACACGTTGGTTTTAAAAACCTTCGAGACTATTTTATACATTACTGGTGTTTACGAGAATGTCCCAATCGCGTCCAGATTGTTTAAGATGTTTCCAGAGTATTGTAGAGCATTCCAGAATGTTATGGAATGTTTGAGAGATTACGATAAATATGAAAGAAGAAGAACTTTAATCTGAAAAACAGGAAATGTACAGGTTTGCGTATCTCGGGAATTCTTGAAATAAAACGGAAGCAATGACGATAAAGTGAAAAGAACGATGTACCAATTTAGTTTCCTCAGATAGGCGTTTATTTGCGATGGCACTCACCACGTGCTGTAACGGGCACTGCGAGTGTTTTGATCGCTCAGTTAATTGGCGGTGGGTTGCATCGGTCATTATCAAGATGTTCAGCGCTGCTGGCAGCCATTCAAATGTTTCCGAGAACTTTACGCGAGCTGCACAAAATCAACGACCAACTATTTTCCGGGCTGGGAGTGGCTGAGAAGTATGATCAAGCATTTCAAATGAAGATATTTGGAAAATGTGAAAATGTGATTAAATTGAAGATAATATGTGTATGCATATGTACATGTATGTATTTACAACTTATTAAAATTACTGAAGAAATAATTATTTTACTATATATCTACATACTATGTTTTGTTAGTTCTAACTACTTTGAGGGTAACCCAAGTCGAATTCTAGTCGTCAGGACCAGTCGTCTGCCGACGTTTCGAACAGATCTCAATTCTTAAGTAACTCATCCTTGTCGATGAGTTACTTAAGAAAAGCGCACAACCGTTCGGGTCCGGAGCTCACCGTCAAGTGAGAATTTGAAAAATTCTGCGTCAGGTGTTTGTGGAGGAGTGGGTTTCTCGAGCGGCGCCGGTGATGTGTTTTGCTCGACTTCTAGTGATCCGTGTGTTTACTTTATTATCGTCATTATTAAATAGTGAAATGGTTGGATTTTCTAATTGCTTCGGTGTTTCCATTGTGATATGCGGTTTATTATTAATATAATTTGTATTAGAAATGTGATTATTATTATCAAGTATGTTATTATACCATGCGGTTGGAAGTCGAATGCTGTCGAATACTATGTTTTGTATCTACATAATATTGTAAACTATGGCATCACAGATATTTCTAGTGAGACAGGCACAGTCCAACAAAAAATTTTATATTAAATTTAAATAGAAATAAATAAATAAATAAATTACTAATTAATTAAGGACTGATTAATAATAAAGAGATTAACCAACCTGAAAATTAAAAGATTTTCTTAAAAAATATTTCTATTAACTTAAGGTTTTATGAATAACTTAAGTCGTCATTAATTTTAAAATTGGCTCAGTTATAGCAATTTGAAGCCATCGTATTTAATATGAATCGTAGAGGTGAACTTTTTTTATTTTGCGTTTTTCTCGATACTGTTTTTTTTTCACTAAAATAAATTATAGAAGTATCACAGAGGCAAAGATATTTATATAGGAAACATGTATTAAAGTCTTTATAAGGTGACCCAGGGCTATGGCCACTATGACTTGGCTTAAGTGATCACTTTACTCACTATAACAAATTTTTGAGTGTTGTGTTTATGTTCTAAGTCAATTTATTTCAAATATACGAATAGACTATACTAGAGACATTTACAGTCCTTCCCATGAAATTGTAGATTGGTATATTTTTCGTGGCTGGTAATAATACCTCTATATTTTTAATGTAGAATGTTAAGCAATATTATTTTTAATACTTTTTTTTTCACACCAGTAGATCAAATATCCAGAAAATTATTTAGTTAATTTGGTTAAAATTTTGTATATGGTACATCTCAGTAATAACATTATATTTAATGTGGCATTTTATTTATGGATCATTATATAAAAATAAAAAAAATTATCTCCGACTCACTAGAAAAACAACTGCTGTCATTTGCGCGAAAAGGAAATGGCTATGCTACATAATAGATTTTACATGACTTAACATGAAAATTATTCAATTTTTCATTTCAAATAAACAGTATATAACTCCGAAATTTTTAATCAATATTCGCGATAAATAGCAATAATAATAAAAAAATTGTATTACATAATATGTGTAATAGTTATGTCAAGAAAAAAAAGAATATTAATATACATTATCAATAATAATAAAATGGATAATTTCTATAGCCCCATTTTCGAACGAAATTCACGTCAAGAGCGCTTCAGACATGTGTAGAAGTTTAGTACTGCACAAGTATTTAATTTAATGGAAATGATTTGATAAAAAGGTGCATTTTGAGTCTTTTTAAAAAAAAACTGTTTCCGATGCACTGTTCTGTATTACTTACGGAGGGAACAGAGTTCCATGCCTTTGGGCCTGCTGCGCAAATACCCTTTCACTCAACTTAGTCTTCTGGCATTGGATGGTCGTTTCTATAACCCTTCCTGCAGCTAAAGTAGTTGCTGACCTCAGAGTTTGGCGTCTACTACTTAAGTTGCCTGGAATGCAGAGCTCTTGAAGATACAGAAGCGCCATATGATGTGTCGCCTTGTACATTAAACAACACAGCTTAAACTCGACTCTTTGAGGAAAACGAAGCCAATGTAGTTCACGCAAAAGGGATGTTATGTGCGAAAATTTTGACGCTCCATTTATTATTCTTGCTGCTGCATTTAGAATGGACTGTAGTCTATCCAGCTGACACTTCTAGTTCTAGATAAATGCTATTATACTAGTCCACACGTGACACCTAAAGGTTTTCTGTTGCCTAAAGGTGGTCTAACCATTTAAGGTATTTTCTATAAAATAATATTATTTTAAAATGTCACTTAAAGCTTTGAATTTTTTGCTATTATAAAGAAAAAGACAATCATTTTCAGAGAATTTTATTAAAATAATCCACAAAAGCAGTTTATTATTGTTTTAAACTAGAAATAATGTCAAATTTCAATAATATTCTGTCAATAATGAAGGAAAAATGATACCCGTCACTTGATCATACAATTTTATTTCTCAATATGTCAACTGAGCGTTCTATTTATTCTTTTCCTTCTCGTTCTTATACAGACAGCGTGTTCCGTAAATGGGCGAATATTCTAGAAGACGAAAATGGTGTTTCATGGACGAATGACTAGTGCGAAATACGTGTAAATTAAAGAACCGTGCTCCAATTTATGTTTGTATCCAGTTGTTTTGAAGGCGTTTTATTTCGTCTCCTATAATAATTTATAAAAAACAGAAAGGTTGTTTTGGGATGCTAATTATTCATATTTTGATACAAAATATTTGAAATTATCTTTGATAATATATAACTCAAGAAAACTTTGTCTTTGCTCTCTCATAAAAGGACAGAAATAACATATTGCCATCTCAGTATCGAAATACTGTAGATTGCAATGTAAAATTAGGCTGATTTTTTGAATACTTTTCCAAATAAAGTGCTTTATTTTGATTTCCTTGCAACTTATCCAGAAGAACAGACAAATAGCAACTTCGTATTATATAAGAAGATCGATTCTGGAGAAATATTTCCGTCTCGTTTTGGTTTCTATCGAGGCGGGTAAGGAAAGTCAAATCCAAACAGGAAGATTGATTAGTGATACGGGTCCCGGCATCACATTCCGAGAAATGTTGTCTTGTTTGGCCATACATCACATTTCAACTAATTCATCTGGCAATATTTCCACATTATTCAAATCGGCTGCCCCCATCACTCATTGGCGCATACACACGAGTGTTGATATTGTAAATCATATTCAGATTTCACATACCACCCACTTAAAATCTTATCCAACATTGTTGTTAGCGATGACTTAGAATATACATCCACAATACGATCCCCTTTCAATAAAGTTCATTAATTAGCACTGTTTTAATATAAATTGGACGTAGTTATGCAGAAAACCTCCAACCCAAAAACATGGAACTGAACCTGCAAAAACCTATTACGTGGATATTTAATTCACTAAGGCGTCTGATACACATGCTTCTTTAGTGGCACGTGAGCATGCGCAGTATCGACTTTGACAGTGGCATGCTTATTAGTGGCATGTGTGTACGCACATTGCTAGAAATGAGCATGCCACCTAGTGGCATGCTCAAAAATCAACCGCCGGTTGATTTATAAGCATGCCACTGTCATTCACCATAGAGAAGGGGTATCTTTGGAGCATGTGTGAACAAACTTGCTTATTTATGAGCATGCTTATGTCATTCGCAGGCTTCGCGGCTAGTATTATCGATGCGATCTTCTCAAACATTACTTTTCGTGACTTATTATAGGAATCACGAATGTCTGCGGAATACTCGGTCACCGTTGTGTAAAAATAATATAGTGAGAAATAATGTTTACGAAACTTTATTAATAGGCATGAATGATTCAAATCTTTCAATAAAAATTATATAAACTAAAATCAAAAACGTGCGGATGGAAACTCGGGAACTTTTTTGATTTATTGGTTCACTTGAATTTTCTATTTCAGTTTGCAAAGTTTCCATTTTGAACAAGAGCGTCTCTATTCTATGACAAGAGCATGCCACTAATAAGCATGTGTGTTTGATTGTTAGCTTTGGGCATGCTTATTTATGAGCATGCCACTAATAAGCATGCCAGTAATGAGCAAGTGTGTACAGTTGTTAGGGCATGCTTATTAGTGGCATGCTCATTAGCATGCCAGTAAAGAAGCATGTGTATCTGTACCTTAATGCACATTTTTTTTGCATAGGGCTCATTCTAGATATATTTTTTAATGTATTTTATTAATATTGCTACAAGAAAAAACTTTTTCACGAAGATATGGAGCGTTTTACAGTTAGATTATTTCTATAAAACGTCTAAATGTTGGAAAAACAGTACTTATTTTTTCTATGTGGATTCTATGTTCGATGAATTTGATAAAGAATGACGTAAAAAGTATTATCTGAGGTGTAGAAAACGTTCAAACCCCCTTAGTAGTTATTAACAAGATTATTATCGTGTAGTAAAGATAGAATTAAAACGTTACATAATGCGTCCATACCACATGGATATTTTTAATCAATATTTTTGTTTGCCAAGGATTTGTAAATTTGAAGCCGCAGAAAACAGTCAAACCACTTTTTTTGAGTTTAAGAGTTGATTTAACGGTGATGGCCATGAGGTAGGCAAGAAAAAATATTGAATTTGCAAAAAACTATATCACTTAGAACTTGGACGTTTTCAGCATATAAAGATATCGTATTGAGCTTCCAAACCCTTATTGGATGCTTTCTGCATAACTCATTGTTGAGGTATATTTACCTTAAAACTTTCTATACTCGTTGAGAAAATGAATTACAGCATTTTAATAGGTTTTATTAATTTAAGTAACTTGTGTAGAACTTCGGTCTCATTTTTGTGGTAATGGTAATGGAGCTCCCGTATAAAAACACAAATAAAAATAAATGAGAGTTTCAAGTGCGCCGGACTGCACTCGGCTACATGCAGTTGTGCGTGGACGATAATACCACGACCTGAACAAACAAACAGCCGGCGTATCTCGTCTTGAGTAAACACTCCGAGGACCATCTGCCGAGGAGCGTCTGCCTCGCCGGGACTATCAGGTCGGTTGAGGAATGGACGATCGACAGTATTTGTTCACCATTCTTCAACCTTTGTGCGCATATTTTTCCCGATAAAGTTTTAACGTCAAATATCTCAGTCGGTCGAGTTCAATCACGTCATTTACGTTATTATAACAAATCTTAATTTTATATACTTTATTCGGGCCACTATTTAACAGGATTGCTTGATACTTTATATGTTAACATTTTACTTACACGTTTTTTTGAACTTGTATAACCTGTTATCTGCCAAAATCCCCCGAACTCAAATGTCATAATATCAAACCCTTCATACCTATTAATACATTAATTCTGACTTCAACTAAGAGTTCAGAATTAAAAACTCAACTGACGTGTGTATTTGTTATTTTCCTGTTTGTGTACCTTTTTTTATATAGATAGTATTCCAACGTGTTACTTTTATTGTGTTTCTATTGTGATTTTATTCTTTTTTTTTCTGTTCCACTAAATTATGCTTATTTGTTGCTTTGGTACTTATTCTTTTATTTTTTTCTAAATACTTTTTTCTGGTGTACCTTCATATTTTCACACATTTATTAATCGTTTTTTAGCCATTTTTCTTTTTTCTTTGCTATTTACTTACAAATAATAATTATATATGAATGTTTCTTTTCTCACTTTTAAAAAATAATTGGCATGTCGAATAAAAAAAATCTACCTACCTTAGAACAGGTATTTATATATACCTAGCAGATAGGTAGTGGCTGAAAGGCTTTTAACATACTGTCTTATGCTTGTGTTTATTTAGTAATGTGTATGTATTGAGCATATAATAATCACGTGACCAATAAATTCCGATTTATCGGCACTGAAACAGAAACTATAGTGTACATCTACAGAAAATATATTTTTATGATTCTATACTTCTATACTTCGTTTTTGATTTTTAATTTCTTAGTATACATCGTATCCTGACGAAGGTACCATTGGCCCTGAAATATGTTGATATTTCAACAAACAAGTTACACAAATCCTCGTAATGTAAAAAACAAAGCCATCAATAGCCAATTAAACCAATCAGCGCTCAAGGTTTTGTCACGTGGTACTCGATCATCTTGAATCGAGTACCAATCGTAAAGATGCTCAATTCAAAAACTGACGAATGATTGGTTATTGAATTGAAACTGTGTATTGAATTACAATTTTAGATGTGTATTTTTTAGGATTAGGATTTATTAGGATTTCATGTTATTGTCAATGTTTTTTCAAAAACAACGTAATCGTCAGATTTATTCACCTTTTCAAAACAAAAAACACACTCATTCATTCGACATTCAATGCTGATGTCAAAGTTTTACAGTTCTGAAACTTTTGAATACGGAACCGTTTTAGAACAAAAATCGATAAAACACGAAAGTGGGTAGGCACTTGAACTTTTTTTGAAAATTTTTTGATTCGTCGCGTCATATGTCTGCGATGTTGCAGCGATAAATGTCTTTGAATCGTCGTGAGACCGAAGATTACAAGACATTTATCTCTTATTTTGTACCACTTCAAAAACAAATATTCACAGTTTAACTACATTAAAGTGTTTATAATTATATTAAACATCTTCCTGGATATGTATTATTACATTGATATGCATTTTTTAACCAATATGTAAATATCAATTATCACAATCACGCCAATGAAGTATAACTTCTACCGCGCGTACATGAATATTTTTGAAACAGCGGGATATTGTTGCCTTTGTTTTTGTATCCATCATCTAAGTATACTGCACCTTTGTTCTTTCTCATCACTCATTCCACCATCATCAACTGTCGGCACCAAGACTCCGCCGCGGCACGGAGTGCTACAAATGCTCTCCGCAGGAGAATGAATGAATCTCTCGGCGCAGACAGATAATTTGTGTAAGTCCGATCGTTACTTGAAATTTATTGTCAGTTAGTCAACTATGTATTTTAGTACGAGCGGACAACACTGAATTACCTCCTCCATGATTTATGTGCCAGTGTTTCCAGACTTGAGCATACATTGTCATAAATCCACACTGGAAATTTAAGAGTCACGTTTGATTTCACTTTTTCAATTTATGTTGTACTCGCGTACGAAAGTACTGACATATATATATGTTTGTGTACTAGTCAACACACCATACCGCACGTGATATGTGATGCTACCCAAAAGGTGATGACCGAATCACCGGTTTTGAAGTGAATTTTAAAATCTACTTCAATATGTTTAGCAAAGAAATAAATTTTTAAAAATATGTGTGTATGTCTTGAGAACACTCCAAGTTATAACTAGCATTGTAAATGGAGCAATCTGTAATGCAATTTAAAAAATAAACACAATTACTGGATCTTGTCACAGTTACAGAGAGATATTTATTAATTAAGATAAATCACAGAAGTCTCACAGTGACGAAGCTATGTGTATGGAAAACTTATGGAAGTATTTATAGGGTGGCCTAGAGCTTGCAACCTGGCTTAAGTGATCACCGTACACAATGTAACGTAACAATATTTCCTTAATATATTTCGAATATATCGACAGTCCCTAAGCATACTGTTGAATTTGCAAAAATTCGATATTGGTTTGATTATCTTAAACAATCCGATCTACTCTATATTTTCAGATAATGTTAAAAAAATGTTTATTTTTCTTTTAGTCTTTTAGTCCCCATAAGATCCAGGGTGGAAGGAATTAAGGGAAGGGTACACAGCTCCGGAAATATCCTTATCTCGGAAGCCCGCGTCACTCCAGCATCCAGCATTGATGCACACTGGAGAAAGATCCTGGCCCCTCATAATCGACATGCCGCCGCTCGCTAAAGCCGTTATTATACGATATATTTATTTTTTTCATGTTAATACTTTTACTTATATTTGTTTTCTCTTTTCTTTTATACATCCTATTTATACACTAACGCTTACTTTTTAATGTTAATAATTATTGCTGTATTACTTACTCTTTCGCTTCGCACCGTGTCTTTCTTACTTTGTATGCCCTATTTATTTGAAAAATTCTTGCTATATACCTTATTTCTTATTATATGTTACCCTTTATATACCTGCATGTGATAATTATATTTATATATGTATTTAAATCATCTTCATTTCTTTATATCGCGTGTATGATAATTTAATGTATGTATTCTTATATGGAAAGTGTGGGACTGCAAAAACCTCCCCACATACTGGAATAAAGTTTTATTTATTTATTAGGTACCATGCTTTTTTTGACACGAAAATATATTTTTTTAACATTACCCAAAAATGTAGGGTAAATAGAATGTTTTATGATAGTAAAACGGAAAAATAATTTTTGCAATTTCGACAGTGTACGTAGGGACGGTCAATATAAAGGAAACTGATTTGATTTGTCGAAAATATTTTACAACGGCCAAGAAAACGAAGATCATAATACCGATTAATTTTATTAACATTTCAATGAATAAGAAAACTGAATGCACCATTTCTTAAACAAGCGAAAACCATAAACAAACACAATACATAAACTCAACTTGTCAAAACAAGTATATTTTTCGTAGAGCAATTTCTGTCTCCTGGGGTCCGACAATTTGTCAGGCGAGCGAAGTCGGGTTTCGCGAATAATGATCTGGATGGCTACCAAGATAGTCGCGCAACTCCAGAATAGTGTAAGGAAATTATCACAGGAAGGGCGCTAAACGAACTGCAACACAAAATACACTTCGGATACACTGCTGGCCGCGAGCCAGCTGGCGAATTCGGCTCGGAAACTGTCAAATATCTCATGCAGGCGCACACGTACACATTTATGACGCGAATGTGGAAGATATCAGGGGTGGAAGTCGCGCAGCGTGACTGCTGCTACACGCTCGGCCGTATTCTGAAAATAACAATTGTGATTTTGGCGATTGTAAGGAACAGAATTCCAAAAAACGTCCCTGAAAAGGGCCCCTTGTATTTGAATTTTTTTTTTAGAGGAATATTGATTCGTAGCTTGTCAAAAATTGATATCGCATTATCAGCGGTTATATCTATATACTGATTTATCGGGATGACAACCTTCAATCATATATGGCGTTAGCAAAGTCACACGTGGAACGAGTTGTATGAATAACAAATATACAACTGCATAAATTTGATGGATGAGGCGTAAATCAATATTTTGTTACACGTACATGGATTATAATGTCGGACCTTCACGATTTCTGGGTGTTGTTAAAAAGACCTTTTTATTTGATGCCGTAGAGATATTTACTAGTAAATCATCACGAAAACCAGTAACTGCAATCTAGAGTTTTGTCTAAAATGTAAGTTAATGTGAATATTATATGAAATAATTACTTATATTATTTTTGATGTTGGTTGAAATTAGTTTGTTTCACACGCATCTAATGATTTCTTCATACAAAGAGTTCAAATATTACATTAAAACCAATATTTTCATCACAAAGATAGAAATATTGAAATTTGACAGATATCTTGACGTATTTTCAATAATAGAGGCTTTATTAGATTAGATAACATAGAAATATAAGAAATCAAGAAATGCCTAAACACCAAAGCCAACATAATTAATAACCAGTTAAATTTTACGAAAAACCCATTATTTGATATATTCCCCGTTTCGGTGTCTACTTGTCAATTACCCCCACCATAACAATAGCCGCGCCCCCGTTCAAAAATTAGCCTGTTTACCAAAATAAGTAATGGATACTAGTAGGCGTCCGTCCTGACGATGATACAGTGATGTCGAAACCGGTAAACGTAAAGTCAGTACTCCAAGTGGATTATACAAAGTTTTTGATTCATTAAACTGAATAATGTTTTGACGTTTCTCTATTTTTTTTAGTTTCGGCGTAACAATATCATAAAACTTGTTATTTTCAGAATACGGCGGACTGTAGCGGGATGCTTCCGCTCACTGTACTAGTACGTCCTGCATATTTTAAGCGGACCGGTATAAATATTTTATTAAGTGCCGTATCAAATATGAAGTATGGAGCGCTGCTACTTCGCCATTAAATTCGTAAACAGGGATATTTCTTCGAATATATTTCTAAAAGTATACTTTTTATTTTACTGATTATTCGTCGCGTGGTGTTTTCTAATGTAGGATGGCTTTTGATATACACCAAATTAAATTGTATAATTAATTTAATTTCTATACAGTAAACGTACTATAAACAAAAATAATGTATTGGTTACCATAGCTACTTAAAAGTGTTGGAAGAAAGTTGTGCTCTGAGATGCACATGTTATATAGATTATCATCTAAATCTTTATTTAAAAAAAACACTTTACAAATATACCTACTATATTTACTCAACCATAGCATTAAAAATTCTTGTAAAATTCTGTTAAGTGTAATAATGCAAAATGTTGGACAATTATTATGATGCAGATTTAATGGGGTGATTTGGAATATGTAATTGTAAAGTTGTCTGATTTTACAGTATTTTATATAAGTTAAATATTCAAATTATGGCGTAGTACGCAGAGATTTACAATATTTTTACGGAGATTGTGATATTACCGAGTGTTGGTATTGTGGTTAAGTATTGGCTTGCAATCAGGGGCGTGCAGTGGGAACAAGAAGCGTGACTTTTTCCTTAGAATATATTTTGAAACGAAACCGAAATAAGAGATATATTAACTGTTCGTAGAATATTTTTTCTTCTGTACGAAGGCTTGAACTTTGTGGTGACATCATTATTAAAATAAAACACAAATCACTTTGTTTTCACCACTTTATTAGATTAAACAATTACATGTTTCGAGAACAATATTCTCTTCTTCAGGATTGTTGTGATCAGTACACCAACAATCCTGAAGAAGAGAACATTGCTCTCGAAACATGTAGATTGTTTAATCTAATAAAGTGGTGAAAACAAAGTGATTTGTGTTTTATTTTAAGAGATATATCTCGAAATATTCTAATCACAATTATCAAAATTTATTCAGATTTTGATATTTCACAATATTCTGCCAGATAAATATTTAATTTCCATATTTTTTTCGCAAATATAGGATTAAATAAAAGTCACGCTTCTTGTTTCCACTTCACGCGCCTGCTTGCAATACTTCCAAGCTTTGGACACGGTATTGCCAGCCAATACTTGATCACAACACCAACGCTCGCAGCGAAAAATCAGCTCTGCTGATGGACCCCGCAACGGGATCCGAAGCGTCGGCCAAAATGGTCGTAAAAACACGGCGATTACGCCGTATATAAATAATCTTCTGGGGTATTAACCCCAGAAGATTATTTCCTTTGTCCCCGAGGCTCGCCGGGAGCCGCTCGCCGCGCGTCAGGTGTGTCAATACGTCCCGCGCGCGAGGCCGGATTAAAAGGTTGCGCAAGCCGAAAGTTAGCCTGTTTGCGTGTTAGCGTGACCCGCTGCGCGCCCACGGCGTGTCAGCGGGTCACGCCGGCCCAGCTGCCGGCAGATACGATCTGGACCCGGAGGCCGCATCAGCGCCGCGATGCGCTCGGCCGAGATGATTTAGCATCTTCGTCGCCAGCCTCGCCACACAAATGTTAACACTTTTGTAAGTGAGCGTTGTTTCGTTTGTTTTTTAGCGCGTGCGCCGGATGTCCCACCGAGCTAGGATTATCTTATACAGAGTGTACCAGAGCTAGCAGCAGAAACTTGGCCGGTAGATTCCCGAATATGTTACGGGCCTATGAGATATGCAATATCAAACTTTGCATTTTTTTTCAATATTTTTGACTTATTTTTTGCCAAAAATTTTAACCATTACAGTAACTTATATCAATTCTAAAACTTATATCGATTATGAAAAATAACTTTTTTAATTTTTTGCAAGGTTTTTACCATTTTATTTGACTTGTATTAAAGCGAATGAATTTTTCATAATCGATATAAGTTACAGTAATTATAGTTTAACTTTTTGCGAAAAATAAGTAAGAAATATTGAAAAAAAATGCAAACTTTGATATTGCATATCTCCATAACTATTGATATTAGACTGTGGTTGCTTCAACATTTTAGACTCGTAACGTAGACAGGAATCTACCGGAAAGTTTCTGCTGCTAGCTCTGGTACACCCTGTATAACTTTTATTTTAATGTTTAACTTTTGACACGGGAAGAAGAACTCCCACCCGACTGGAAGAATCCTTCGGCGTTTAATAAATGCAGTCGCGTGTATGAATGTTTGTGTGCGATAAATTTAATAAGACTAGGCAGGACAATACAGGGTTTTATGTAATATTCGCAGTTTGATGTCGAGGTTTATTTGAACAATCTTTACGAGGTGGGTCTATAACAGGAATATTGCAATACGTAGAGATCAATGACCGTCAACGTAATGACATTGATCTGTAGGAAATAGCTTAAACGATCACTTTACATAATTCAACGTTCACCAATTCCACAGTAAGAACATTAGGTACACATTATCAATTTTTTTAATGTGGTATATAAAGGGTCCGCCAAATAACTTTTTTTTTTGAAAATGCTATAAAAAAAAAACTACTGAATATTTTCTCAAATTTCTTTTTTTATTTGAAAGAACAATCCTTCCGGTTAATAATGGAAAATAATTTCATTCAAATGGCTGCCTCGGCTGGCCATGCAGTAGCCTACACGATCGGTCCAATTTTTAAGCACATTATCGATTGTGTGCAGCTGTATTTCACCAATGGCTTCACGAATATTGTCCTTTAAAGCGTCAATTGTCTCTGGCTTGTCGGCGTAACATTTATCTTTGAGGGCACCCCACAAATAATAGTCCAACGGTGTCAAATCGCAGCTCCGAGGTGGCCAAACGACATCAGCTCTGCGGCTGATAATGCGATCTTCAAAAACAGGGCGCAAAACATCGAGTGTAGCTTCGGCTGTGTGGCACGTAGCGCCGTCCTGTTGAAACCAAATGTTGCCAATATCCTCCTCTTCAATTTTTGTGAACAAAAATTCGTTCAACATGGCCCGATAACGATCGCCATTGACTGTAACGGCCACTCCTTGCTCATTTTCAAAGAGAAATGGCCCAATTATGCCTCTGGACCAAAATCCGCACCAAACAGTGACTCGTTTTGGGTGTACCGGCTTTTCAATGTATGCGTGCGGGTTTTCTGTGCCCCAAATGCGACAATTTTGCTTGTTTACATACCCGCCAAGATCAAAATGAGCTTCATCCGAAAAGATGATTTTTTTGGCAAAATCGGCATCTTCTGTAAGTCGATCGCAGGCCCACTCAGCGAAGCGAAAACGCATTGTATGGTCAGTTGGCTTCAACTCCTGAACCAATTGGACTTTGTATGGCGTCATACCAAGGTCTTTATGCAAAATTCGTCTCAATGATGTCTCCGAAATGTTCAATTGTTGAGAACGACGGTGAATTGATGTTGATGGCGCTTCACGCACACTTTCTGCCACAGCATCAATATTCTCGGGTGTTCGCACTGTTTTTGGCTTTTCACGCTTTGGTTTATCGATGAGGATGCCAGTTTCTTTCACTTTTTTCACAAGATAACGAACATACGGAGCTGACGGTGCTTCTCTTCTTCCAAAAACCGTACGCAATTTTCGCACACATTCTGCAACATTACCATGATTTTCAAAGTAATGTCGCAATATTTCCCAGCGTTGTTCAAGCGTATACACAACCATATTCGTTCAGCGGAAGGATAAAACTAATTATCTGTCAAATCAGACATGAGCTAAGTGTTACCATTCACGAAATAAGCACTAGTTGAAAAAAAAACTTTAGATGGCGGACCCTTTATATATTTTCTTAATTAGCTTCATTCGTATATTTGAATATACTATGATAGAGACATCTATAATCACTCCTATGACATAGCATACATAGATTTCGCAGCTGGTAATGATACCTTTATATTTTCAGTGTGGTTTTAAATTTTAAGTGATATATATTGATTATATTGACATGCGCATATACAGTGATCGCTCTTAGTACTGTGGCTGTTAAAAACATAATGTTTACATTTATTGTCTTAGTCACATTAAATCTTTTAACCAACTCAAAACCCAATAAAAATCGACAGAGATCACCGACAAGCACAATGTCAGATAAAATAACGCGTTAGCATTAAAATATATTTTTTAAATATTTAAACAGATTTTGTAAAACTAATGAATGATTATTATATCGTCATCCGGAATACGTCTCTCTGCTGAATTGAGAACGATTGTTGGCTAGAAAGTGGATCAAATATTGATAGCAAAATTTGTCTTCATTTCTGATAGACAAGTGTACTAAAAAAAAAAGCTTAAATATGAAATAATACCAATTTTACATTAAGTTTTATTTAGATTAGATAATTATGTGTGGATACTATATCATTTAAATTGCCGCTTCTGTTGGGCATACACATGCGTGCCTTTTTGACCATATTTTGAAAGACATTTTAGCATATTTTAAGCTCGAAAGCGCTCAGGTAATTATCATTTCCAATGCCTTTTAATTATTTACAGTACGCCTTGCAAGTCTGAGTTTGTGTCAACTGTATCTTGAATGGGTGCAGATATTTTTTCAAAATTTTGTATGGAGACGACCGAGACGGGCCCAGTTCTTGTGAACGGTGATTAACGGAGGTGTCTGGCATTTCAGTAACACTCTCCAGAAGTTTTCCAATGAGCGAGCGCTTCGAGCTGCTGAAGGTCTCGGGCGATTCGTCACCGAACCAGCTTTTTCAAATACCGCCAGGAAACGCGATCTTGTGCTTGATGCAAAAGGAGTTGTGGCCCAAAACTTCACATAATTTATGCCGGGTCACCGTAATTGAACAAATTTTTGATAAAAATATTACATTATTAAAATGCTAGTAGATGTGTGTACCTTTCCATAGTGAATTTTTCATGTACCTGGTTGATATCTGTCAAATACGAAGTGATAGAAATAAAATCTCCAAAATTTTTATATTGGTTTTTTTAACCAGTTTGCAAGAGTAGATTTTTAATAACTTTTATTCATATTACATCAATTTGTGTATTAACCTTAACATATAGATATATGTCGTCGCGGACATTTTTACTCCCTTTCTTTTGTTAACTTGTAGCGTCTGCTTGCTTACTTGTCTGACGAAAAAACTTTGGATCGATTTTTAACCCTTTTCCCGTGATCAAATCGAGCTGAAACTTTGCAGGCAGACTCGTGGCGACGATAAAAATGATCTAAGAAATTTTTGTTCCAAAAAAATTTAATAATTATAATATAATTTTGGATTTTTAGAAATTTTAATGGTTTTTTCAAATAGAAATCATTCTATATGAGTAATTAGCCCGACGCATGTATAGACACGAAACCTGATTCAAAGCGATAGGGAGTATTGTAAAAACTTGGTTTTTATGGGTTAGTTTTTTATAGAACTTTTCGAGTTCTACAACTTCTCCACAGAAAATATTTTAAATATCTCTTACCGTTAAGGCAGCGTTCATAAAAAACGCATCGCTCGACCATTTTTTCGTCGACTTTAGTTGTAAAATAGATCACCACCAAAAGACCTTTTGTTTTAACGGCATAATATATAGCCTTCGTCCACACATAAAGTCCATTCTAAATATTGGTGAAATAATTTTTGAAATTGGATGAGTAGTTTCGGAGATTACCTCCTACATCCAAACTTACAAACTTTACCTCTTTATATATATGAGTATAGATGAGACACTAGCAGAATACTGGATGCAATAAACCAAACTAAGGTATCATCCCGATTACAAGTGACTTAGGCCTGCTCTAGCAACACGTATAATAATATTTTATGTATCAATGCAACGCGATCATGTAAATAAAGAATTCATATTAGTATTTAAGCTTATTAATATTTTATGTAACAATGCATAATAAATAATGAATTGATAGTAGGTACGTGTTTAAGGTATTTATTCTTGATAATAAGTTTAGAAAATGGATTTACTTTTGGTTTTTGTGTTTAGTTTGTAGAACTCCATGTTTATTTTTAATGAAATTTAAAATATATTAAATTTAAAAAATATTATTATTAAGTTCTGTAATTTTGCGTAAAGCGTTATTTTAAATATGACAACTATTTCGGCTTACTTGGCCATTATAAAACAGTCTTTTGTTTCTGTTTGATAATTGCCAAGTAAGTCAAAACTATAACGAAACGATGGATAATGACGCCGACACAGCTGTCATAATTAAAATAACGCTTTACCCAAACTTGCAGAACTTAATAATAATATCCGTTAAATTTTAATTTATTTAAAATTTAATCAAAGGATGTTGAATAGAAATGATTTTTAAAATGATGATTATGATGCGACCCTCGTAGGTCAATGTGCATGACACTGGCTTCTCAAACCGAGGGTTCCGGGTTTCGATTCCCGATGAGGTCGTAATTAATCTATGTGAGGTGAGTACTCACGAAAAC
Source organism: Agrypnia vestita (assembly GCA_016648135.1). Classification (NCBI taxonomy): domain Eukaryota; kingdom Metazoa; phylum Arthropoda; class Insecta; order Trichoptera; family Phryganeidae; genus Agrypnia; species Agrypnia vestita. The sequence continues at coordinate 7,431 of JADDOH010007207.1, read as the reverse complement.
GGTGCTATATAATGACCCAATTATGATTATGATTAATATATACTCAATCCTGGGTGTTTTGTGATGTATTTCGCTTCTGTAATTGGGCCTCTTTGCCCTTATGGTATCTGCATGAATATCAGCATCAATGTTGGGATCAATACAATTCATATTATACATATGTACGACACATTATTCCTGCTACGCTACGCTAATTTATTCTAAAAAAGTGAAGAGAAGAGAGAAGAATGTCTGGAAAATCAAAACTACCAGCTTTGATTTTCCAGATACCTGTAAATAATCGGTCTGCCTACTTGTTCGATAAAAATTTTAGAACAACCGAATCGATTTTGATGCATTTTTTTACATTTGTGTGAAAAGGTTTTGAGTTGTAGGTGTATCATTTTAATGAAGAAATGTGTTGCGCGAGTATGAAACAAATCGTGCGTGCGCTACGGTAAGTATAAATTCGATACGGCGATTAAACTACAAGAAACATATCGAAACAATATACGAGAGACATGTATGGTTTAATATACCGGGAAATATACTAGGAATAGGGTTTAATATACTAGGAAAATATGAAGTACACATATACCGGGCCGATAGAAATGTTACCGGATTATCCGATAGTAACAAATATAAGTATATAAGTTGTTTACAACATAAAGACTTTGATAATATATATATAATATATATATATATATATATATTTTTTTAAGTGTATGATTTTCATTTTGTCAAGCAGTATTTAGCAAATATACATCATCCGTACAGGGACGATAGTCTGTTCTGAATATAGATAGATACCGTCAAATATAAATCTCCAGTGAATAGTCATTTATAGAATTGATAGGAAATTTAATCAAAAACGTAATATTGTACGTATAAAATATGACCAGAATGTAATTATCGAACAGATAGATATTTTAAGGAGATCGTTTTTAACAAGTTTTCTCAAAGCTTACTTGCATTTTGTATCACATTTTGGTGAGGAAATATATCAAATTTAAATATATTCATTGGGTTCCATACATTTTAAATAAATATATCTTTCTAAAACGAAATAAACTAAATTATTTAATCAATAATTAAATTACCACTAATGATGTAAAAAATAAGAAAATTGCTCCACTTTGTGGGCTTTTTATGGCTGTATGGACTTAGTCAGACGATCATTATCGTTTTAATTTTAACCTGCATAAAAGTTGTTGAATTTAGTATATATATATCTTTTTATTTTAAGAAAGAAATGATATTTAATTACTTTTATTTTTGATATTTTTAATTTTCGTTGCCGACCCAAGGTAAGGTGGAAAGAAGTATTATTGGAACATTCAGGAGGTTAAAAAAAAATCTCAAATATTTATTGATATTTTTATTGACTAGGATTTTATTTTTCTACAATAGCGAATTAACTAAGTCAAATGATGACCTAAATTTTTTTCTGTGTCCATTGAAAAATGAAATATTAATAAATTTAAAAAAATTTAATTTAGGAAAATTTAATTTGACAATATTTTTATACATACATATTATGTTCTAAGAACGCAATAACTGGATTTCGTCCACAGAGTAATAATTATTAATTAAGATAAATTATAGAATTCTCACTGTTAAATAATTCGTCTCTATGTTAAATAATTCGGAAGAATATCATATTATGTATATTAAAAATAATATTAATGCTTAATATTCTACTTTAAAAATGTAGAGGAATCCTTAATTAACAGCTGCAAAATTTATGTAACTATGACATGGGAATGACTAAAGATGTTATTAATATTATTAATATTTAAAGCATTAACTCAATGGTTAGAATTATAACAGAATGTTAGTTAACTTAGTAAAAACCACTACCAGATTTAAGGTCTACCAGTTTTGAGACGTACCCGTCTCTTCGTCAGGACCAACACTACACTACTATGTTCACAACACTTTACACCACAACCATAGTATAATTAAACGTTCACCAATATTTATCACATGCGTGTTAATCTTGTCAGAGACAAGCATGCACTAACTAGCCTACAGAACAATCAGGAATCTAACGGGAGAGAGTAAGAGGGGTGGGGTCTAAAGTGGGTGCTACCAAATCTTTTGTGAAAGTTAAATTTATTTCCGAATCATGTTGGTGGAATTAATCAAATAATATAAGTAGATATATACAAATACTACAATCAATATTTTTTTTAAATGTCAATCTACAATGTTGCTGAATCAATTGAAAAAATACTTCCATTTACGTTCTCATATAAATATATTCGTCTCTGTGAGGCTTCTATAATTTATCGACATAAATTATATTTGAATAAACACATTTAGATTAAGAAGAATTTAATTGTGTAAGCAACTTGTCGCATTTTATGTATTTACAATTATAATGTGCGTCTTTCGCGTCCGTTCTATGAAGAGTTTTAAACATTAGTATAATAAAATAAATACTAATTGGTGAATAGTTCCAAAAAATTGGTCTCTAACGTTTTATTATTACGGCCTAATGTAGAGAATTCCGTGTAACACAATGATTTCGGGCCGAATTGTGTGGTCAACTGTGGAAATGTTAATGTGACGATCGCGCTGGCGTTATGGCGATGAACGACACCGTTAAGCTCAAATTATACGTAATCCTTTTCGCTTTGAAATTCAAAAGCGTTATTTAAAACAGTGAAAGAATTTTAATAGGCAGAATTTATATTATTTTAAAACTAATAGTTTTTTTAATAAATTAAAAACCTGTAGATATTTTTTTATGTGTTGTTGTTATAAGATCGAATTAATTCAACGAATATTTTGTTTTTGTGCATAAAATTTTACGTGAAATATTTCATTATTCTGATAGCATGTTGATTAAGATAAAGATTGATTAATAATTTTCACTGAAAATTGTGACTAGTTTTCTGGTCTATTCTGCCTGAACTTTCTGACAGACGTTTCGCATTGCACGGTCCATCATAAGAGCAGACATGCGTAAATATCCCAGAAAATTCTAAACAAATGATTTTGAATACTTTTTTACGGCTTATATTACCTGTACATTTATGTTTACATAACTTTAACAAGATTATTTATGGAGAGTAGAAAACCAAAAGGGCGTTAGAGATTATTTCGAACTTTACAGGAGAGCAAAATAATGTTTTGTCAATATTTATTTTATTAGTAAACGGTCTCCAGATGTGTTTTGGATTAACAAATATGGAAATTGTTTAATAATAAAAGAAACATTAACAAAATCAAATTGACAGAACTTTATTTTGCTCTCTTGTAAAGTTCTAAATAATCACTAATGCTCTTTAGGGTGAGGACCCTCGATCTTCTTCTTCTTATTTAAGTGTCCTGTTGGGTCGCCCTATCACTCAAGAAAAACCATCTCGATCTTGGGTAACTCACAGCAGCTCTTCGACTCTTCTTATCCCGGTCCATCCTCGGATATTTCTAAAAGGGTTGTTTTCTTCAGACTCCTCTTCAGCCTTCAAACTTATATACGGCCGTATTCTGAACTAAGCAATATTGCTATTTCTGTATCTTAACAATTATTGTATAACATTGTAATACCGCCAATTTAGACGTTTTGAGTTTGACAGGTTTTAAATTAATGAATTCAATAAATCAGAAAGCTCTAAGAGGTAAACAAACGATAATTTATTCACAACTATGAATAATGAGCTTTTTAATTGATTGAATTCATTAACTTCAAACCTGTCAAACTTAAAAATTCAAAATTGGCGGAATTACAATATATACAATAAGTCAAAATACAGAAATAGCAATGTTACTTATTTCAAAATACGGCCGATAGATATATTGTAAAATTGTGAAATTCGCAATTTCAGAAGATTTGGGACAATTCAAACTAGGGAGAATTGTCCACAAAGACTTAAAATCTAAAAGGAGTTACTCTTCCTGAATCAAGTAGGGAGCTGAAATCTTAGAGTGAAAGACTCTTTAGATGATAGCATATTTTAATATTAAAATGTAGTCTTACCTTAAAAAGATTTTTTTTAGTAGCACTGCGGTTTATGAGTGTCCTTTCAAAATAAGATTTTACCGTTTCGGTAAAGTGATCTCAATCAGTTTTATTTTTAACAAGTATTTAGCACTCCCGTTTAGCTGTCTCAATGGGGAAGAATGGGACAAAGTTAATAGGCCAATAGAATAGAGGCCTAAGAAATAATTTAAAGGTTCATTTATGACAGGATAAAGAATAAACCGATTAGGAAAGAATGCAAAGCTGATCATAGCATAATGAATAGGATTAAAAAGAGTTCGCTTAGGCGGTTTTGTCACGTTGAACGAATGAACAAAGAGAGAATAGTAAGAAAGATATATGACGCGAGGGTTGATGGGTCCAGAAGTTGAGGACGGCAGGGAAGACCGGCAAGACCAGGTAAAACCGTCGATTTGTGCTCAAAAAGGCCCCTAGCGGGAAAGTTGTGGGGTGGTGTTGATTTCTTCCATTCTATGTTTTTTGGGGTGCAAAATACGAATCTGAGGTTTGCTGACAAAATTTTGTGACGCTACATTTAAAAAATGCAAAAAAGTAAAAAAAATCATTTTTGCCGGTTTTTTGCTTATAACCCGAAAGCTATCAACTTTTTGTAAATAATCTTTCCGTTCAAAATGAAAGTACATACAATTTTCTACAATCTTTATTATTTAGGTTTTTTCTCCGACGCACCTCAAGCGCCAGTCGAAAATTGGCGTATTTCGGCTGCCTCCGCAAAAAAACACATCATTAAGTGAACTCTTCCTAGTAAGTTGAATACAGTGTAGACTGGTTTAAAATATTACGCTCTCTCCGGTACTGAAAAAAAATATTTTAAAAAGTAACCCATAAAAAACAAGTTTTTATTATACTCCCTTTCTCATTTACTAGTTGAAACATTTTTTTTCGCTTAACCTACGCGTTGGGCTTCGGTCGGGCGACGCTACGAAAGGGAGTAATAAAAAATTTCCGAAAATCCAAAATTATACTATAATCAGGTTTCGTTGAAATATTTTCATACAACTTAATAAGTTGTATGAAAAAACCATTCAAAACTTGAAAAATCCAAAAATTTATAATTTTTTTTAACGAAAATTTGATAGATCTTCTTGATCATCGCCACGAGTTTGCTTGCAAAGTTTCAGCTCGATTGGATCACGGGAAAGGGGTTTAAAATGGATCCAAAGTTTTTTCGTCAGACAAGAAGACAAGCAGACGCAACGAGTTAATATAAAGAGAGTAAAAAATCATATTGTATTTAAATTCTGTGGAAATATAATTCCAAATATAATAAGAGTTTTGGAATACAAAAATTGAGTTTTTTCGGTGACATCCGAAATACGCCAATTTTTCTTGTAAAAATACAATTTGACTGGACTATTAGGCATCTCAACAAGTAAGCTCGCATGAGAAGATGTATGAATGTAGATGAGGCTAGAGTTGTGTGTCAGGACACAAAACTGTGGCGCTCTATTCTCTCAACGCCCATCAAGAGTGATATTTAACATAACTGTAAATATTTCAAATAAATTCAATTTTCTAATTTCACAAAAATAGTCTCGTAAATTCTCACTGTGTAGTCTTACATACATATGTGGGATATAGAAGCAAAGGCAGCAAAATCCCAAAAAAATTAATGCAGTCATCGATGATTATTAATTTAGAATTTATACGAAATATGATTTTAGAAGGGATACGTAGAGATACATTAAAATTTCAGTACATTCTCACTGCGTTCAAAATGTTTATTTTTTTTAGTATTGCTGCCTTTGCTTTTGTACTCCAAATGATAGGTAGTCATTTTAAATTCCTTTATTTTAGACATTGATTTATATTTATCGGACATTTAACGCAACACATATATAGTACGTTTGTATCCATTATAAAATTGTATGCAAGACCGACTGTATTTTAAGCTTTAAGCCGACATATTTCTTAAGCATGCGACAAACTGACACATTCAATTGATTAATAAATAAATGTTTATAATTATCTAAAAAGCTTTTTACCGTTTTTTTTTTCTTTCGGATATTTTATTGCCACCGGTTTAAATAAATAATTATTTATTACAGGATTTTAATAATGAAAATAACAACGTTTCAAAAAAGCGAATATTTTTTTCTTGTCTAAGCATTTGAGAAAATCTCAGTTAAATATGCTTCAGTGTAAATCACCAAAAATACGTCACCACGGTGACTACATGTTTTATTAAGTGCCCATAAAGTTCAAAGCTATAACATACGTCACAAAATTTAAAAAAATTATGCCTTTCATATCTTGGCAGCGAATTTTTTGTACCTGTATTGTTGTATCCCTTACTTAAAAAATTGCAATAAAGTAATAATTCGTACCTTTATCTACTATAAAAACTTTAAATGTCAAAAATGAATGTAATAAAACTAATGTCCTTCCTTCCTTCCTTCCAAGAGAACTGTTCACATAACGAATACATTACATTCCTTCGTCGAATGATGAGGATTGATGCCAAGGTTTGTGTTCCCGGAAGTCATTTTGTTCTAACTAAAGTAACGGCAGTGTACACACTAAAGTAACGGCAGTGTACACAGATCAGTAGTGTCGGTCAACATGGTCACATATATTAACCATTTTGGCCAATCAGGTTGAAGATAGTTCAACGCGCCGTGCTGCCTCCCGCTCACCACAGCGACGACCATTCCATCGACGAACGTTGTAGCCTCTACAATTAATATTCCTGTTCGCAAACCAACCTGTAAAATTGTTCAAATAAACCGCAACATCAAACAGTGAGTATTATTTACACCCTGTGATTACTTGCTCTATCTTATCAGTTTTGCTGTAAACATTTCATTCGCATACGCAAGGCGCACGCACTGAACACGGAAGAGTTCTCCCGGTCGGGCGGGAATTCTTTTCTCACTTTACGACTACCGCGTCAAGGGATCTTCCATCCACCGACGCGGCCCACTTTAGCGCAATCAACCCGATAAGCGGTCTGATGTTATTAGGTGAGAATATCTGCCGGTCCTAATTTCCCTTGCCGGAAGTAAATATTGTATTTTTTCTTGTGTTTTTTTATTTGACGGGCCTTTAGATACTCAAGGATAGAGTTCTTTCATGTCCCCTTATGGTGTCAAGCTTGTTATTGTTATTGTTATTGTTATTGTTATTGTTATTGTTATTGTTATTGTTATTGTTATTGTTATTGTTATTGTTATTGTTATTGTTATTGTTATTGTTATTGTTATTGTTATTGTTATTGTTATTGTTATTGTTATTGTTATTGTTATTGTTATTGTTATTGTTATTGTTATTGTTATTGTTATTGTTATTGTTATTGTTATTGTTATTGTTATTGTTATTGTTATTGTATTGTTATTGTTATTGTTATTGTTATTGTTATTGTTATTGTTATTGTTATTGTTATTGTTATTGTTATTGTTATTGTTATTGTTATTGTTATTGTTATTGTTATTGTTATTGTTATG